>CM042010.1:130598015-130778015 GCA_023525715.1 Cichorium intybus
TATGTTTTAGTATTTTTGTCTTAACAAATACATTAGTTACTTTATAGAAAACTAAATAATCTGGCCAAACATTGAGTACTAAACAATTTTCTTAAATTGACAATTTCTATAGGACGTAGACCCTTCTAAACACACAAAAAATATGCAACTATTTTCTCGGGATAAACAAAATTTGGTCCTCAAGTACAAAGAAAACAAAAAACTTAATACTTTTATCTTCAAAAAGATTAAATAAAATACATATGTAAATCGCATAAATGCTTAAGAGAATGGTAGGTTGGTGTTTTTTAAGACACTATCAACTTAAAGTTGACGTTGTAAAAACCGTTGAAGTTTGTTAAACGACCAAACTCATCTTTACTTTATATATATATATATATATATATATATATATATATATATATATATATATATATATATATATATATATATATATATATATATGTATATATATATATATATATATATATATATATGTATGTATATATATATATATATATATATATATATATATATATATATATATATATATATGTAAATTGTTGTGCATATAGTTCAATTAAAATATATCAATATTAATGACAAATTTCACAATATACACTAAGTTTTCATAAAAGTTCGATTTTGACATTATATTTTTTTCGATTAAGCCATTACATTTGTTTTTTTTTTCCATTTTGACACCTAGAAAATAACGTTTTTAGAAAATATCACATCATCATGTCGTGTCAGTACCACATCACGAAAGACTAACATGTCATTGTGTCACCTCAAACGGCAATCGGGTTTACCAATCAAATAGTTAACATTGAAACAAATTTGCAAATAGTAACTTAATTGGTAAAAATTGAAAACTTAGTGACTTAATTTAAAAAATAGAGAGAATTTCGTCTACATCATTATAAACTTTCATAATTATGCATTTATCCTTGTAAACTTGAAATTACATGTATATTCTCATAAAACATAATAAATTCACATATATACCAAAATACTTAATTTAATGATAATTAATCTTTTTAAAAGTTGAAAAAATTATCTTTAAATTGATTTTTTCTTAGTAAAAACTTAATTCACTTGTAACATTACAATAGTATCCTCATCCTGAAAAACCTAACATATCAATATAAATTTGGATGTAGTTGAAATATCAACCGATTGATGAAAGTTTGGGTCCCAAATTCAAAATTCGACATGGAGCTGTCATCGTTCTATAGTCGACATTTATTTCATTAACAAAATCCACAATATATTGATAGCTACTTCCAAAATGTCAATCGATAACAAATTGAACTCACATGTTCGGACTTTGTCAATGATCTGAAGCAGGTATCAAATCCAAAATCCTACCTTAGATATCAATCGATTAACTGAGTGAGAGTCCCAAATTCAAAATCTGACATGAAGTCAACTAAGATTAATAATAAAAAATCAACTTAAAGAAATTTTTTAATTTTTAAAATGATTAATTATAATTCAATTAAGTATTTGGGTATATATGTGAGTTTATGTGTTTTATAAGGATATGCTTGTAATTTGAAATTTTACAAGGATATAGCCGTAACTATGAAAATTTATAAGGATATAGAAAAAATTATTCCAAAAACATAACACAACATCAAAATCGAACTTTTGTGAAAAATTAGTGTCTTTTTTAAATTTCCCCTATAAATATATAATATTTTCTGGAAAAAACAAAAACATAACAAAGAAGTAGTCTATAAAAATGAAAATAACTCAAAAAACACATGCATAAAAACCAATATCTAGAAACATAAAAATTAAAAAAAAAACATAAACATGAAAATGTACAAAAGCTATAAAAATGAGTATTTTTAAAAAAAATTAAATACATAATGTTAATAAAATGATATCAAAGAAGTTTTATTTATTTAATGTATGTTTTAAAATACATAAAAAAGTTGTAAAATAAGTTAGAGGAAAAAATGTAAAATATGATTAAAACAAATTCCAAAAAATATTTGAAAGCTAGACCAAAATTGTAATATATATATATATATATATATATATATATATATATATATATATATATATATATATATATATATATATATATATATATATATATATATATATATATATATATATATATATATATATATATATATATATGAAAATATATATGAAAATAAAGATGTACAAACGAAAAATCTTACTAAAATCATGGATGAAACGGAAGATATAGAAAAACTGTCAAAATTAATTTTGTAAATCACCAATGAAAAGGAAGATACAAAAAAGTTATTTTGTAAATCACTAATGAAAAGGAAGATACAAAAAAGTTATAAAAATCAATTGTAAAAAAATACATTCGTAGAAACGAATTCGTCTGAAAAAAGTTACAAGTGTATTAAAGTTGTAAAAAATATAAAATAAGTTCTATGAATTGATTTTCGCAAAAAAAAAAAATATGTTTTAGAAATAATATAAAAACAAAATTGTTAATAAAGAGTTGGAAACTAAAAAAATTTTTGAACCAAGTTCATAATAAAAACTAAAAGTCTTGCCAAAATATAAAAAATACTCAATGTAGAAGTGTTTAAAACTCTAGCCAAAATTGTAAAAAGCAAAAGTAGGATGATGACCAAATCATATTGATGACTAAATTGGTAATAAAAATTAAAAATGAGTTAAAACTATAGAAAAGGAAATAAGTCAGAGGGGCATGGGCAGTCGGCCTGAATTAGATCCAAACCCGGAGTCGGGCTGGCTGGACTTCAATCCGACCCTCATAAATTATTTTTTTCTGAAAATGATGGTAGAGGCCTAGAGGCTACAAGGAATCAATCTTGCGACTTCGGGTGGAATTGGTACGGTATCAGAGTTTTTTCTTGTATACCGTGTACCGTACCAATTAAAAATTGGTACAAAAATTTGATTACCAGTTCCGTACCAAGTATACTTGCTACCAACTTAATAGGCTACCAACAAATTTGGTTGGTACAAGTTGGTATTGGTATATACCAAAAACTTTACTTTTAATATTGTTTGCCTTAAATGATCATCGCTTACTTGCGGGTTATTTGTGTAATTAGTTTGATTTTAATATCTATTATTGTTTGAAAAAGAATTAGTATTAAGAGTTGTTTTAGTAATGAATTTCTAAGTGTGGCTTGTTGGTTATTACTCCTAATAAAAAATAAAAATACGAGTATTGGAATTGACACACACACACACACATACACACATATATGAGTATATGAATTGGTTGGCATGGTGGTATTCAAAATTTTGAATTGTTACCGTACCAAGATTGCTTAATTGGTATGGTACTACCAGCCAAACATATTGACTACCAAACATGTTCACTACCGACTTTATTGGTACAGTTAGTAACGTGTTTGTTGGTTCTTCATGGTAATTTTTGCCAGCCTTACTTGCGACATCAAAACACCTGCCTGGTAGGCTAGACACTATTTGTGACAAAAACACACACATTTATTTTAAACAAAAGTTGAAGAGGGTGCAAGATAGAATATATTAAAAGATTATATTTGGCTTTTGAAACTTTTAGCACACACGTGATTGGCCGAAAAGGATATTGTAAGTCCAATTATTCAAAAGATATATAAAGGATTATTTCTTTTACTTTCTATATTATCTATTAAAAATAAGAATTAGTAAATACTTTCTATATTATCTATTACTTTTACCGACCTTGATGTGGAATACAAACGGAACTACCGAGCTTAGAAGAAAGCCATGAAGGAGGAGGGGCGAAGAAGAAAGCACTAATCATTGAGGATGAGCCGGAGATAGTTAGAGCAAGACGTTTTGAAATGGATTTGCTATTCTTTCTTCGACTGCATGTAACTTGACTAGAGGTCAGTTGAACGTGGTTCTCGCTCGCAAGCTGGAACTCGAATGTACATAATTGGGAAATGTAGATTATCATTTTTGGTTTTATTTATCTTTTTAGGATTTAAATTATCATTTTTAGAATTTATTTTTCCTTTTGAATTTATGTGGCTTTTCATGAAATATTATTTTTAATTATAATTTTTTACTACATTTTAAATTAGCTAATATTTTAATATAGAAAAGCTGATCTGACCTTGGTGGTTGAGAGGGTCAAGAAATATGAGTTTTCTATGTTGTAAGTTGGAAAAGATGGAAGTGAAAGAAGAGAAAAACTGATATGACACTTGGGGTTGGGAGGTTGGGAAATACCCACTCCCTCACCCTTAAGACATTTAAGGCGTACTTCGGCCGTTTGCACAATAAAGCTGGTGAAATATTGGTTCTTTATATATACGATTATATTGAACCATTTCACAGCTTTTACTGTATTCTTATTGCACTATTTTATGCCATTGTCTTGACTTTGAGAGAGCAAAAAAAATCTTTGCAAAAAGTTCATCAATCTAACACAAAGATATCTTCAAGTTTGATGTTAAATTGTTATGAGTGTTATACATGATATTTAACACGAATGTAACAGTCTGAATTCTAAGTGATCCATGTGTCTATATAGTGATTAGTGTTGAGAATACGAGAGAGTGAATCTTGTACACACGGTCTGGGTTCAATATTAAAAGGTTTCCTAATAGTGGATCAGGTTTCACATGGATTTCCATAAAAGTGAATTGGCGTGTATCACTACTAATCTTGATGTTCGGTTTATCCCTTAAGTCTTTATATTTTCATATTTAAATAAGTAGTTGTATTTTGATGTTTAGGTTTGAATTGTTGCCACTTTAAGTTTATTTTTATAAATCAAATTTGTTGTGGCTAGTTGTTAAGAAATTTCATTCTTATAAACAAAGTACCGTAAACACCTTCCCTATATAGATCCACTTCCACTTTCATTTAATGGCAAATTTTAATATTGTTTGCAAAATATCATATTATACCAAATTGTTAAAAGTATATGTTCAAAGTCTTTTTGACTTTTTCCATTTTGTATTTAATATATTTTAAATTAATTATTTATTGATAAACATATTTAATTATGGAAAACAATGTACTTATCCGCATCTAATTACTTACAACATATTTAAATAAACAAAAATAAACACAAACTCATCATATGACATATCAATAATGCTAATAAGATCGTACCAAATTTTCATATCGATCCTACTTTGTAGGTACCCTTATGAAAAAAATCTAATAATCTACAAAATCTGACAATAAAATCTTCAAGATGAGAGTCACGCCCATATGGCCAAAAGAGACATGCAACCTACGCCTAGAACAGAGATGAATGATAATATTTGACACTTTTTACTTGTTCGCACTTTTACTTTCATAAAATCCATGGCAAGAAGGTCAACAAGTGCCATATAAATGAGTATCCTAGCAGAAGCCGCATTGAGGATGCCTTGTACTATAAGAGTTGCGTGGCTATTCTCGTCATATATGTTAGAGATCCCAAACCCAAGAGCGATCCCAATTGGAGTTGTGAGGGTAAAAAATATGGACATTGTTGCTATGGTTCGAATCTTGAATTTTGTCTGCAAAGTAGAACTTCAGAGATTTATGTTATCAGGGAGATTAGGGTTTCTAAAACCCTAGCCCAAGTCGACACATATGGTTGCTAAGGGTTTAATTTCAATAAACCCTTAAATCAATTCTACAATTATAGCTATTCAATAGAAAACAAGCAAAGCTCTCATACCACTTATGGAGAACATGCAAACAAATAAACTTAAAACTCTTAAGTTCACATGCAACCTAAGGATCTATGTTTTCTATAATTGAATCTATAACTAAGAACATCGTAATAAACCCTAAGGCATAAATCGAAATTTCTATAGAAAGGTTTAAGATTACATACATTTTGATCTCTTGGAAGCAAGCACCACAAATGTCATGCCTCTAATGGCTCACACTCAAAATACCAGCAAGCAAGAAGACCATAGAGATGAGAGGGGACTCTTAGAATTGGCTTTTAGGGGTGCTGGGCTCCCAATTTATAGCCCCAGAATGATAAGTGATAACACTTATAACTGCCTTATTTTAATTCGGATGTGATAAGCCTTTTATCATATAATTCAAATCCCTTATCATTACAATATATAACATGCATGTATGCATGCATGCATGCATGCACGCACACACGCACGCATGTATGTATGCATTTTGGGATTAATTGGATTAATTAAAAATACAGGGGCTAAAGTGTAATTGTTCAATAATTGAGCAATAGATAAATATGGGTATATATATGTATTGGATGATAAAAATGATATATATATATATATATATATATATATATATATATATATATATATATATATATATATATATATATATATATATATATATATCAAGGTTGTAAAAATCGATTGACGGTAGCTTGACGGTCGAGTGAGGTTAAGGGATTAATCGGTTTAATCGGGGATTAGTCGGGGATTAATCGAAGACCCTAAATTATAAAAGAATTCATTCAAAAATATATAAATATAATAAAATATCAAAGTTTGATTCATTTATTCTGAGATACACATAAGAGATTATACATTTGTATAAGAGATTATACATTTGTATAATTTTATTCTTTAGTATTGATTTATTGTCTCAGTTTTCTTGAGTTATTATAGAGTGTTTGTATCGTCTTTTAAAAATAAAAAAGTAAATAATAAATTAAAAAAATAAAAAAAAAATGAAAAAATGACCACCAAGACCGATTAATCGGCCGCCAAGACCGATTAATCGGCCGCCAAGGCCGATTTTTGCAGCAAACCGTCAAATTGACCGATTAAGCCTAATCGTAATCGGTTGAAGACCGCCAAGCGACTAATTGCCGATTAATCGGCCGCCAATGCCGATTTCCGCAACATTGTAATATATTAATAAATCAATCTCTCTCTCTATAAGTCATCATGTCCATTGATAGGTTTGAGGGCAATCCAAAAGGACTGTGCTGCTATCAATTCAAGTATATACATAAATTATAGTTAAGGCTTAGACACCTAATTCAACAGGATATGCATGAGAAATTCAACAAGTTCAATTGCATCTATAACAAGTGTAACATGCGTGCAAGCTGGAACGGGGACGTTGATATTCTAAAAGTGATCCATTGGGAGTACCGCAAAATCGTCTGTGGATGTAAATACATATGTCGACATGGAAAATTCTAACACACCACTCCAAATAGACTAACTATCAAGGAAATGAGTAACAATATCATCCTTCAAAGAGGACCGAAACCTCTAAGTACAACACATACACCACTATTTCTTATGATGCACACTATTCAACTTGGGATGGGGATGTTAGCGCTGAATACATACTGTATAACTCACCACTGCTATCACCATAACCATGACAACGAAAACGGAAGAAAGTAATTGGCTCATCTTCATCACAAGATGAAATCTGAACCATCGTCGACCAAATCAATCAAATGGAAATATCGAACTTGGAAGAAAGCCATGAAGGAGGAAGGGTGAAGAATAAAGCACTAATCCTTGAGGAGGAGTTAGAGCAAGACGTTTTGAAGTGTTTTTATTTGTTCGATTGCATGATAACTTCACTATAGGCCAGTTAAATGCTGTTCTCGCTAGCAAGCGGGAACTGGAAAATATTCATGGTTGGAAAATGTAGATTATCGTTTTAGTTTTTATTTATCTTTTTAGGAATTTATCATTTTAGGAATTAAATTAGCGTTTTTAGATTGAATTTTCCTTTTGTATTTGTGTGTTTTTTAATGAAATATTATTTTAATTTTAATTTTTTACTACATTTTTAAATTAGCTAATATTTAATATAGAACAACTGATGTGACATTGAGGGATGGGACTGTCAGAAAATATGAGCTTCCTGTGTTATGAGTTGGAAAATATGGAAGTCAAATGAGAAAAAAAATTGATATTACACTAGGGGTTGGGAGCTTGAGATTTTTGCGCAATAGTGCTATTGAAATATTGGTTCTTTAAATTACCTTTTATATTGAACCATTTCACAACTTTTGCTCTATTCTTATTGCCCCTGTTTAATGTCATTGACTTGATTTTGAGAGCGCAAAAACATCTTTGCAAAAAGTTCATCAATCTAACATAAACATATCTTCAAGTTTGATGTTACATTGATATGAGTGTTCATGATATTTAACACTAGTGTAAGAGTGAATTCGTGTAAGTGATACATATATCTATATAGTGATTAGTGTTGAGAAATACGAGATAGTGAATCTTGTACAAACGGTCCGGGTTCAATATTAGTAGGTTCCCTTATAATGGATCAGTTGTCACATGGATTTCAATAAAAGTGGATTAGCGTGTATCACTACAAATCTTGATGTTCGGTTAATCCCTTAAGTCTTTACATTTTCATATTTAAATAAGTAGTTGTATATGTTTAGGATTGAATTGTTACCACTTCAAGTTCATTTTTATAAATCAAATTTGTTGTGACTGTTAGGAAATTTCGTTCTTATAAACAAAGTACCGTAAACACCTTCCCTATATATATCCACTTCCATTAATGGCAAAATTTAATATTGTTTGCAAAAGATCATATTATAACAAATTGTTTAAAGTATTTTTTTCAAAGTATTTTTTACTTTTTCCATTTTATATTTAATATATTCTAAATAAATTCTTTATTGATAACATATTTAATTTATGGAATATTTAAATAACCAAAAATAAACACAAACTCCTCATATGAGATATCAATAATGCTAATAATATCATACCAATCAAAATCCTTTTTCATATAGTTCATACTTTGTAGGTACTCTTATGAAAAAAAAAATCTAATAATCTACACAGTCTAACAATAAAATCTTCAATATGAGAGTCATGCCCATATGGCCAAAAGAGACATGCAACCTACGTCTAATAGAATAGAGATGAATGTTAATATTTGACACTTTGTACTTGTTCGCACTTTTACTTTCATAAAATCCATGGCAAGAAGGTCAACAAGTGCCATATAAATGAGTATCCCAGCAGAAGTCGCATTGAGGACGCCTTGTACAATAAGAGTTGTGTGGCTATTCTCATCATATGTGTTGGAGATCCCAAACCCAAGAGCGATCCCAATTGGAGTTGTGAGGGTAAAAAATATGGACATTGTTGCTATGGTGCGAATCTTGAATTTTGCCTGCAAAGTAGAACGTTAGAGATTTATGTTGTTGCGATATTGAGTTAATTAATGGTTTATAAAAAACATGTACCTCAGTGATGCAGCTTCCAAGGCCCATGCCTTCGAATATTTGATGAAAACTTATGGCAACAATAAGTGGTTTGATTGTTTTTGGACTGACCGAAACACCCAATGATAGCCCAATTATCGCTGAACGTATCAGGATATCCACCTCCAACACCTACATACAACAAAGATATTCAAACAAAAATTTAATTAATTATATCTAAATAAAGTTCGAAGGTTTTCATCAGGGCAGCCTAATAGAGGTTTATTGACACTGAATAAAAGAGATACGATGATGTGGTGTTCAACGTTCAATATGAGTTGGCAAGGGTGGGTTAAAAACGGTGGGAACCAACCTTATTTTCGAGGAATGAAAACCTAATTTTGTATATCTAATTTTTCATACATCAATAATGATAATTTTTATATTACGTTACAAAAAAGTGAAAAACAAACTTTTTATTTTTTTATGTATAATTATGTATTAAGTGTAAACTAAAATAAAATATAATTGATAAATATGTATTCTGTTTATGTAATTTGTAATGTTATTATTGTTTTAGGTATTAATTAATATATCTTTCTATTTATATTATTGTGTTTATAAGGTATCTTACATTATTATTAATATAATTTGTAATTTAGTTTTAGACTTCTATACAACTTGAATTATATTTTAATTTAAAGTTTATATAATGGTGTCTTCTATCCTACAATTATCAAGAAATTGTTTTCCTAATAAAAATATAGTAAAATATTGACAAGAATATATCACCAAAATATAGCAAATAATGAAAATTTTTTATTGCAGTAGTGTGTTACCTGCGAAATAATCCGGTGGCGGAGGAATCCCTCCGATGAGCCAGAATCTTGCATGTGTACATGTGCATGGCCATCAGATGTATGCGTATGAACATGCACGTGACCCTCATGCTTCTCTTCGTCTCTTATATGGTTCGCCCCATTGTTATTATAATGTGATCTTCTAAACCAATTAGTAGCCGCCGTTTCCACCATCATAACCATCACGGCAGCCAACATCGCCACAAAATTCCCCAACGAAAAATCTCCCCAAGCCTTGTCTCCAAGACAAGGGTTTTCTAAACTCTCGTTAGCATCGGCAAACACATGAACAAAACCGATGGCTAGAATGACACCGGCGGCAAAGAATTTGACCACGAAGAAAACGTTGCTTTCAGGGCGTAACGATTCAAACATCATACCTAACAAAGGGACACAAATGCCGAAGGCACCGGCTACAAGAATAGAAGTGACGGCAATCAATTTCAATTTGAGAGCTTCGGTCTTGTTGTTGTCGTCTGCATTGCCTGAATCTTCGCAAGTGCAATTTGCATAAATGAAGATTGGGAGAAGCAGAGGAGAAGAAAAAACCACATAAAATTCATGGTTTATTAGGTTTTAACTCTCGTAAGATCAAAGATTGAGAGAAATATGTAGTGATTTAGGAGATAGTTTGGGAAAAAGGGGGCATGCGAGTTTATATAGCAGTGAAAATTGGAGTGTTGGAAAATAACCCATTAGTATAGCCTTATGAGTATTTTAGAATATTAATTACATGTTATGTACGATTATATTTTGTACCATAATATTTGCCAAAGTGACATACCAGGTCCCTACACTTTAATTATGTAGTATGATGGATATGACATGTCTATAAATTAACGGACTAAGGCCCTGTTTGATAGCTTCTTAATTGAAATTTTAAGAGGCAATCTTTTAATATTCAGATTAAGTGTGTTTGATAGCATCTGAATAAAAGCCTCTTAATTTATCAGCAACCTCTTAAAAATTAAGAGGTGGAACCATGTCTGAATAAAATTAAGTGGCACTCATAGTCACACCCACCGCACCACAACCCACCCACCACATCCTACCCCATCCCCATGCCACCCCATCTACCACCACCCTACTCACCCACCACCACCCTACCACACTACAACAATTCAGAGATTCCAACCAAACAGCATGTTAAACGTTCAAATCTTAAAAATTCAGATCCTCTTAGAAATTCAGACATCTTAAAAATTCAGATCTTAAAGATTAAGATCCTACCAAACAGGGCCTAAACTTTAGTGATTATATAACTTACCCATAAGGTGTAATTGATGAATTAAACACACAATTATGAGAGACATTTATGGCTGGAATTCCTAAACACACAATTATGAGAGACATTTATGGTCAGAATTCCTAGAGGTTCCCCTCTCCATATCCTCTCTATATAAACACCATAATCTTTTGTGTGTTATCCATCCATCGGATTGATCAATAAAGCATTGGGTGCGTTATTGATCAATCCGATGGATGGATAACACACAAAAGATTATAGTGTTTATATAGAGAGGATATGGAGAAGGGAACCTCTGGGAATTCTAGCCATAAATGTCTCTCATAATTATGTGTTTAATTCATCAATTACACATTATGGGTAAGTTATAGAACCACTAAAGTTTAGTCCTTTAATTTATAGACATGTCATATCGATCATACTACATAATTAAAGTCTAGGGACCTAGTATGTCACTTTGGCAAACATTATGGTACAAAATATAATCGTACCTAACATGTAATTAATATTATAAAATAGTCCTAAGGCCATATTTCTCTCCATCTTTGATCTTACCAGAGTTAAAGCCTAATAAACCATGAATTTTATGTGGTTTTTTCTTCTCCTCTTGCTCCTCCCAATCTCTATTTATGCAGATTGCACTTGCGAAGATTCAGGCAAACGACAACAACAAAACTGAAGCTCTCAAACTGAAATTGATTGTCGTCGCTTTTATTCTTGTAGTCGGTGCCTTCGGCGTTTGTGTCCCTTTGTTAGGTATGATGTTTGAATCGTTACGCCCTGAAAGCAACGTCTTCTTCGTGGTCAAATTCTTTGTCGTCGGTGTCATTCTAGCCACCGGTTTTGTTCATGTGTTTGCCGATGCTAACGAGAGTTTAGAAAACCCTTGTCTTGGAGACAAGGCCTTGGAGACAAGGCCTGGGGAGATTTTCCGTTGGGGAATTTTGTGGCGATGTTGGCTGTCGTGGTGGTTATGATGGTGGAAACGGCGGCTACTAATTGGTTTAATAGATCACATTATAATAAGAATGGGGCGAGCCATATCGGAGACGAAGAGAAGCATGAGGGTCACGTGCATGTTGATACGCATACATCTAATGGCCATGCACATGTATACATGGAAGATTCTGGCTTATCGGAGGGATTCCTCCGCCACCGGATTATTTCACAGGTAACACACTAATGCAATATTTTCTTTCTTTTCTCATTATTTGCTATATTTTGGTGATATATTCTTGTCAATATTTTACTATACCTTTGTTAAGTTATATATCTGCCCGACAGGAATTTAAGAAGACAATTTCTTGATAATTGCAGGATATAAGACACCATTCTATAAACTTTAATTTAAATAATATATAATTCCAGTTGTATAGAAATCTAAAACTAAATTACAAATTATACTAATAAAATGTATAATAATAACGTAACATACCTTATAAATACAATAATATATAAATAGAAAGATATATTAATTAATACCTAAAACAATAATAACATAAACAGAATACATAATTATCAATTATATTTTATTTTATTTTACACTTAATACATAATTATACATAGAAAATAATAAGTTCGTTTTTTGTAACGTGATATTAAATTATCATTATTGCTGTATGAAAAATTAGATATACCAAATTAGGTTTTCTTTCCTTGAAAATAGGGTTGGGGCCCATCGTTTTCAACCCACCCTTGCCACCTAATATTCAACGTGGAACACCACATCATCGTATCTCTTTTATTCGGTGTCAATAAACATATATTTGGATGCCGTGATGAAAACCTTCGAAAAACCTTCAAACTGTACTAGAAAAAACCAAGTTTTTATTTGAATGTCTTTGTCGTATGTAGGTGTTGGAGGTGGGTATCTTGATACATTCAGTGATAATTGGGATATCATTAGGTGTTTCCGTCAGTCCCAAAACTATCAAACCACTTATTGTTGCCATAAGTTTTCATCAAATGTTCGAAGGCATGGGCCTTGGAAGCTGCATCACTATGGAACATGTTTTTCTAATAACCATTAATGGGTTGTTTGATATTTGCTAATTGACCAAGAGCTGACTGAGTCCAGTCAAACTTATCGGGTAATAGGTAAATTTTAAGGTTATCAAACGGTCTGACTCGGACCGAGTCGGACATAACCTCTTACTAGACCTGGTAAGAGGCAAATCAAACAGCCCCAAACTCAATATCTGCAAAAACATAAATCTCTAAATTTCTACATTAATTGCAAGCAAACTTCAAGATTCGCACGATAGCAACCATGTCCATATTTTTACCCTCACAACTCCAATTGGGATCGCTCTTGGGTTTTGGGATCTCCAACACATATGACGAGAATAACCACAAAGCTCTTATTGTACAAGGAGTCCTCAATGCGGCTTCTGCTGGGATACTCATTTATATGGCAATTGTTGACCTTCTTGTCGTGGATTTCATGAAAGTAAAAGTACGAATAAGTACAAAGTGTCAAATATTAGCATTCATCTCTCTTCTATTAGGCGTAGGTTGCTTGTCTCTTTTGGCCATATGGGCATGACTCTCATCTTGAAGATTTTATTGTCAGGTTTTTTAGATTATTAGATTTTTTCATAAGGTTACCTACAAAGTATGAACGATATGAAAAGGATTTTGATTCGTATACTCTTATTAGCAGTATTGATATGTCATACGAGGAGTTTGTGTTTATTTTTGGTTATTTAAATATGTTGTAAGTAATTAATTAGATGCGGATAAGTACATTGTTTTCCATAAATTAAATATGTTTATCAAATAAAGAATTAATTTAAAATACATTAAATACATATTGGAAAAAGTCAAAAAGACTTTGAAAAAAAAATACTTTTCACAATTTGGTATAACGAGGTTTTGCTACCGCGCTTCGTGACGAAACTTCTGCCAAAAAACTTGTAGAAACCGGAAGGGCAAAATAGTAAATTTATATGGTTTGGGGGGCCAAATTTGCAACAAAATGAAACTGGAGGGGCAAATTTGCAACCAAAAAATTGTTTGGACTGAACCTATAATAAATGGTATAACTTAGGGATCAAACTTGTAATTTACATGTGAACCCACATCCTATGGAGCTAAACACTTAAATGCATGAAAAAAATGCACTTTCATTTAGTTGTGTTTCATTGCGTCCAACTCTCATATTTTTCTATTACAGTAGTGTAGTTTTAGTTCTTTTCTTATTAATGCACTCTTCTTCAAAATATCAAAGAAATTAACATTAACTTTCCATTTTTTTTCTTATTAGGGCATTGTACTTTGAAAAAAAGTACAATGCCAGATCTTTTTGCACAATAACTTGTCATCAAACAATAAACATTTAGTCCATGATGCTTTGCCTTGTTCAAGTGCAGACAGTTCTTCTTTTCTTTTAAAAAGTGTGGATTCCAATGAGTATAACGTGGTTAGGGTTGTAAACGAACCGAATGTTCAGCGAACCGTTCATGAATTGTTCGGTGGAAAGTTCATTAATGTTCGTTTATTTAATAAACGAACGAACATGAACACAAATTCATGTTCGTTTAGTTAAACGAACGAACATGAACAATGGTCTCGTTCGTTCAATTATGTCCATGAACGTTCGTTTATGTTGTTCGTTTACATTCGTTTAAGTTTGTTCATTTAAGTTCCTTTTATATTCATAAATGTTCAATTATATTTGATTAAATTACAATATTATGTGTTCGTTTATATTCATATATGCTCAATTGTATTTATTTATCTATGTTCGTTTATGTTTGTTCGTTTATGTTTGTTCGTTTATGTTCATTTAGTATGTTCATGAACATAAACGAACGAACATGAACAATATATTTGTTAAACAAACGAACATGAACAAGAAAACTCGTTCGGTTATTCGTTCATGTTCGTTCGTTTGTTAAACTAACTTAAATGAACGAACATGATCAAGCCCCCGTTCGTGTTCGTTCGGTTCGTTTACAGCCCTAAATGTGGTCAATATGGCAATGCCAATTCATTTTCAGCCTTAAACAAATGAATTATAAATGAAAAAATAAAATGAAAAACAAAATAAATGAATTTCCCTCGAGGGTAAAGAAGTAATGATGGCCTGTGGTTGTGGTTAATCTAGGGCATCAACATTAGATGTGTAATAGAAAGTTTCTGATGTAGTTGTCACACTCAGAACATCAGGCTTTCTAAGATATATAATCTAAAAAATGTTATATACTTCAGTTATTTTTTCAAAAAAATGAGCAAACTGTTATAACTCAGTAAAACTTTCAAAGTACAATGTTGTTATAGGAATCACGAAAGTCAGATGTTATAGTAAACAAATAAACCAAAGTATGTTGCTAATTGGGCTGCCCCTTGTTCATTTTTAATGCTGCATATTGATGATGATGCTATTCTACTATAGCAGTTATGGCTAAATGTGAGAATTAACAATGTACTTCCATTTACATGTTCATTATGTCATTCTATTTTCATTTCTTCCTACTTAAACAACATATCTTCAAAAAAATTTATTAAGGCATTGTATTTTGAACTGTCTACTCAACTATAGTATTCTACTTTATAATCTTTTCCTTATTAGCATCTTGTACTCTGAAAACCTAACCAGTTATAACTATAAACAATTATTGAATTAAAAAATAAACATCAAATGCTTAAAGTAGCATATTGTACTCTAAAAAGCCAATAAGGCCTAAATTGATAAGAATATTGGGTTCAGGGAAAAGCATGAGAATAGAAACATTTTCGAGATAAAATCTAAAAACATATAAATTAAGGTCACAAATCTCATTATTTGTACCACCATTTAGTTGCTCGGAGGGTATTTCGAAAACTTAGGTTCACTTGTTATTCTTCCCATTGATGGTGTCTAGTCAGCAATCAAACAAATAAATTAAGGGAAATTGCAAAGAAAAGCATCCTACTTTACTTTTGAAATTTGATTACTGATAAAGTTTTATCCACAATAACATTGTACTTTCTACGTACAATGGTTTAATAAGAAAAGAAGTATAAAAAAAAAGAATAAGAAATGAAAGTAAGATGTTATATTAGACAATATGAAATTATATTGCTATTTCTTACATTTGCCCCCAATTGGGCTAAATGCAAAATAATAATAATAATAATAAACAGGGGAGGTTCCTACGGGTTCAACATTTGTTCATTTGCAGATATAAGCTATATTTACCCGGATCTTATATTTAAAAAACAAATCTTAATCATAGAAACACATCATAACAGGTAGAAGCAAATAAAAAAAATATTAACAAAAACGCATCTCTTAGAACCCGATTAAAATAGACCTTAAGCCATTTTGAAGTAGAAATGAAAGCATTTACGGATTTACCTGTAGTGCATTTGATGGTTGTGAAGCTCGAATGAAGATCTTTTCGGAGTTATACAACCCATGGATTTGCCCTTCCAATAAGCATACAACTCTCTCTCTCGATCCATTTCTTCCTTTTGTTGCCTTCATCCAGATACTTCAACAAAGACTCCCATGGTTTTATATTTATTTCGGCCCTCCAAAAAAGTTAAAAGATCAAATTAAGCAAAGAAAAAACCATGATGAAAGTTATCAGTAACTCATAACTTATAACTTACCAGCCCCAAAAGGACCGATCCAGATAAACAATGTCTAAAGTATCATCATCATCACAATACCCAAACAATGGTGGTGGAGCATTTGGTGGATGACGGTCTTTCTTTTAAATAAGAGGCCATTCAAAGCATTCAAACATCATATCCAAATATGGAACCTTCCCAGGGTATCTTGTTAGCAACTATAGAAAGCCCTAAAGAATGAAAACATCTCTCGGTCATTTCGTTAAGTATCACCAAACGGGAAGTGGCCGATTCTTTAGCCTTCTCTACCATCTCTTTTTGGTATTGGTTTAAGCCCATCGCCTTAGATCTTCATGAATCCAATTGAAGAATTCGACGTGCGTGTGAGTTATGATGTGTTTTCGAATTCCCGATATTCTATCTGAAATCGTTTTGCGCAATATTCGTTGAAGCAAGTTTGAGTGAGATTTCCTATAGAGAAATTAAGTGGGATTTCGATGTTGTTATTGCGTTTTTTTGAAAGTTGAGGAAGCGAGGAAGGTGAATTGTGCATTGTGGCATCAAAAAGGCGAGTGGAAATGGTGTGATGGTGCGATGCTGATCAGTGACGTCTTCTAGGGTTTTTTTTAGGGGGACGGGGGTGGGGGAGACGCCTTTGATAAATGTGATGTATTTAATTAATATGATCTTTTGCAAACAATATTAAAATTTGCTATTAAATGAAAGTGGAAGTGGATATATATAGGAAAGGTGTTTTCGGTGCTTTGTTTATAAGAACGAAATTTCCTAACAGCCACAACAAATTTGATTTATAAAAATAAACTTAAAGTGGCAACAATTTAATCCTAAACATCAAAATACAATTACTTACTTGAATATGAAATATAAAGACTTAAATAGATAAACCAAACATCAAGATTTGTAGTGATACATGCTAATCCACTTTTATGGAAATCCATGTGACACCTGATCCACTGTTAAGGAACCTTTTAATATTGAACCCAGACCGTTTGTACAAGATACACTCTCTCGTATTCTCAACAATAATCGCTATATAGACACATGGATCACTTACACAAATTCAGACTCTTACACTAGTGTTAAATATAATGTCAAACTTGAAGATATGTTTGTGTTAGATTGATGAACTTTTTGCAAAGATTTTTTTTCTCTCAAAATCAAGGCAATGGCATAATGGATAAACTTTATTTGATCACGTTCTACCTCTGATATCGGGCATTGAAATGAACCGAAAGCATCTCCTTTAACTACCGGAGGAACCGAGATGGAGCACCGTTGCATGTCATATCGATTAATTACACATTCAATATATTCCTTTTGGGACAACCTTAAAGCCCCTTGCATTTAATCTCAGTATATTTCTATGTATATTTCTATGCCTATAACAGGATTTTTCATATCAAAATGATGTAACGATAAACATTTCAATTCGTGCAACAAATTAATATTAATATTTTTATACTCGCCAAGAGAGTGTCATCTACATAATGGACACGTATCATAAAGTTCCTCCCACTCATCTTGAGGTATATATATTGATCAATTTGATTCTTCGCCAAACTTTAAATACCATTGAAGTGAAGCTTGTTTCAACCCATAATATTGATTTATTGAGTTTACACATTAGATGTTCTTGATCCTTGTAAATAAACCTCCTGCTTGGGTCATATTTACATCTTTGTGTTAATCTCCATTATGAAAAGTTATCTTGACATTCATTTGATGTAGCTCTAAATCAAAATGAGCTATAGGGACATTATAATCATAAGGGAGTCTTTTGATAAACGGGGATAAAGTTTCTTGCTAACCCTCCTTTTGTGTATACCCTTTAGCAACCAATCGAGCTTTATATTGTTCGATGTTTCTATTCGGGTACAATTTGGTCTTGAAGACCCACTTGAATCCAACAGGCTTGTAACCCTTTGGAAATTCAGCAAGTTCCCAAACATCATTTTTTATGGAAATAACCTCGTCAATCATAACTACATTTCATTTATTTGATTGGTCATTAGTTACGACATCACCATATGTGATAGGGTCATTCCCTATGTCAAGACCGACCTTATTTAAGTAAATGATGTAATCATCAAAAAATATTTTTGGGTTGCCTGGATCGTTAAGATCGTCTTATAGGTTGCTGAGTGTCTTGGGTCTCATTGTCAATCTCTTGAGTGGGTTTATTTTGTGGCATTTTACTTCCCTCTATGTTTCATGAAGCATTTCATTTAGGCATATTGCGTTACTTGAATCTTCTAATAAGGTATTGATCGTAATAGGCACTTGATTTATATGTGCCTCTTCATTAGCTTCTTGGAGATCAAAATCGTTTAATGAACCACTCCCACTAATTTTGACATCTTCAAGAAAGTCATCATGGTTCTTTTCTATAATACGGGTACTATATGACGAAGCATAAAATCGGAAAATTTAGACCTTTTAGGATACCGGAATGAGGAAGCAACTTACAATTTTCATATTGAATTTTTACGGAATGAGGACCGGTCGAAGCGAAACTCTACAATCGTCAACCGTAAAAATTCAATATGAAAATTGTAAGTTGCTTCCTCGTTCCGGTATCCTAAAAGGTCTAAATTTTCCGATTTTATGCTTCGTCATATAGTACCCGTATTATAGAAACGAACCATGATGACTTTCTTGAAGATGTCAAAATTAGTGGGAGTGGTTCATTAAACGATTTTGATCTCCAATAAGCTAATGAAGAGGCATATATAAATCAAGTGCCTATTACGATCAATACCTTAATAGAAGATTCAAGTAACGCAATATGCCTAAATGAAATGCTTCATGAAACATAGAGGGAAGTAAAATGGCACAAAATAAACCCACTCAAGAGATTGACAATGAGACCCAAGACACTCAGCAACCTATAAGACGATCTTAACGATCTAGGCGGCCCAAAAATATTTTTTGATGATTACATCATTTACTTAAATAATGTCGGTCTTGACATAGGGAATGATCATGTCACATATGGTGATGCCATAACTAATGACCAATCAAATAAGTGAAATGTTGCTATGATTGACGAGGTTATTTCCATAAAAAATGATGTTTGGGAACTTGTTGAATTTCAAAAGGGTTACAAGCCCGTTGGATGCAAGTGGGTCTTCAACACCAAAGTGTACCCGAATAGAAACATCGAACAATATAAAGCTCGATTGGTTGCTAAAGGGTATACACAAAGGAGGGTTAGTAAGAAACTTTATCCATGTTTCTCAAAAGACTCCCTTATGATTATAATGTCCCTATAGCTCATTTTGATTTAGAGCTACATCAAATGTATGCCAAGATAAATTTTCATAATGGAGATTAACAAAAAGATGTAAATATGACCGAAGCAGGAGGTTTATTTATAAGGATCAAGAACATCTAATGTGTAAACTCAATAAATCAATATTATGGGTTGAAACAATCTTCACATCAATGGTATTTAAAGTTTGACATCTAATGTGTAAACTCAATAAATCAATATTATGGGTTGAAACAAGCTTCACATCAATGGTATTTAAAGTTTGACGAAGAATCAAATTGATCAATATATATACCTCAAGATGAGTGGGAGGAACTTTATGATACTTGTCCATTATGTAGATGACACTCTCTTGGCAAGTAAAAAAAATATTAATATTAATTTGTTGCACGAATTGAAATGTTTATCGTTACATCATTTTGATATGAAAAATCCTGGTGAAGCCTATATGTTATATGTTATAGGCATAGAAATATACTGAGATTAAATGCAAGGGGCTTTAAGGTCGTCTCAAAAGGAATATATTGAATGTGTAATTAATCGATATGACATGCAACGGTGCTCCATCTCGGTTTCTCCAGTAGTTAAAGGAGATGCTTTCGGTTCATTTCAATGCACGATATCTTAGGTAGAACGTGATCAAATAAAGTTTATCCATTATGCCATTGCCTTGATTTTGAGAGAAAAAAAATCTTTGCAAAAAGTTCATCAATCTGACACAAACATATCTTCAAGTTTGACATTATATTTAACACTAGTGTAAGAGTTTGAATTCGTGTAAGTGATCCATGTGTCAATATAGTGATTAGTATTGAGAATACGAGAGAGTGGATCTTGTACAAACGGTCTGGGTTCAATATTAAAAGGTTCCTTAAACGTTCCTTAATAGTGGATCAGGTGTCACATGGATTTCCATAAAAGTGGATTAGCGTATATCACTACAAATCTTGATGTTCGGTTTATCTCTTTAAGTCTTTATATTTCATATTCAAGTAAGTAGTTGTATTTTGATGTTTAGGATTAAATTGTTGCCACTTTAAGTTTATTTTTATAAATCAAATTTGTTGTGGCTGTTTGGAAATTTTGTTCTTATAAACAAAGTACCGTAAACACCTTTCCTATATATCCACTTCCACTTTCATTTAATAGCAAATTTTAATATTGTATGCAAAAGATCATATTATAGCAAATTGTGAAAAGTATTTTTTTTTCAAAGTCTTTTTGACTTTTTCCAATTTGTATTTAATGTATTTTAAATTAATTCTTTATTTGATAAACATATTTAATTTATGCAAAACAATATACTTATCCGCATATAATTAATTACTTACAACATGTTTAAATAACCAAAAATAAACACAAACTCCTCATATGACATATCAATAGTGCTAATAAGAGTATACGAATCAAAATCCTTTTCATATCGTTCATACTTTGTAGGTACTCTTATGAAAAAATCTAATAATCTAAAAAACTGACAATAAAATCTTCAAGATGAGAGTCATGCCCATATGGCCAAAAGAGACATGCAACCTACGCCAAATAGAAGAGAGATGAATGCTAATATTTAACACTTTGTACTTGTTCGCACTTTTACTTTCATGAAATCCACGGCAAGAAGGTCAACAAGTGCCATATAAATGAGTATCCCAGCAGAAGCCGCATTGAGGACGCCTTGTACAATAAGAGCTTTGTGGTTATTCTCGTCATATTTGTTGGAGATCCCAAACCCAAGAGCGATCCCAATTGGAGTTGTGAGGGTAAAAAATATGGACATGGTTGCTATCGTGTGAATCTTGAATTTTGCATGCAGTTAACGTAGAACTTTAAAGATTTATGTTGTCGCAGAGATTGAGTTTGGGCTGTTTGATTTGCCTCTTACCGGGTCTAGTAAAAGAGGTTACGTCCGACTCGGTCCGAGTCAGACCGTTTGATATCCTTAAAATTTACCTATTACCCGATCATAAGTTTGACCGGACTGAGTCAGCTCTTGGTTAATTAACAAATATCAAACAACCCATTAATGCTTATTAGAAAAACATGTACCTCAGTGATGCAGCTTCCAAGGCCCATACCTTCGAACATTTGATGAAAACTTATGGCAACAATAAGTGGTTTGATAGTTTTGGGGCTGACGGAAACACCCAATGATATCCCAATTATCACTCAATGTATCAAGATACCCACCTCCAACACCTACATACGACAAAGACATTCAAATAAAAACTCGGTTTTTTCTAGTACAGTTCGAAGGTTTTCATCATGGCATCTAAATAGATGTTTATTGACACCGAATAAAAGAGATACAATGATGTGGTGTTCCACGTTGAATATTAGGTGGCAAGGGTGGATTGAAAACGATGGGCCCCAACCCTATTTTCAAGGAAAGAAAACCTATTTTGGTATATCTAATTTTTCATACAGCAATAATGATAATTTAATATCACGTTACAAAAAATGAACTTATTATTTTCTATGTATAATTATGTATTAAGTGTAAAATAAAATAAAATAAAATTGATAATTATGTATTCTGTTTATGGTATTATTGTTTTAGGTATTAATTCATATATCTTTCTATTTATATATTATTGTATTTTAAGGTATGTTACGTTATTATTATACATTTTATTAATATAATTTGTAATTTGGTTTTAGATTTCTATACAACTAGAATTATATATTATTTAAATTAAAGTTTATAGAATGGTGTCTTATATCCTACAATTATCAAGAAATTGTCTTCCTAAATTCCTGCCAGTCAGATATATAACTTAACAAAAGTATAGTAAAATATTGACAAGAATATATCACAAAAAATAGCAAATAATGAGAAAAGAAAGAAAATATTGCATTAGTGTGTTACCTGCGAAATAATCCGGTGGCGGAGGAATCCCTTCGATGAGCCAGAATCTTCCATGTGTACATGTGCATGGCCATCGGATGTATGCGTATGAACATGCATGTGACCCTCATGCTTCTCTTCGTCTCTTATATGGCTCGCCCCATTTTTATTATAATGTGATCTATTAAACCAATTAGTAGCCGCCGTTTCCACCATCATAACCACCACGGCAGCCAACATCTCCACAAAATTCCCCAACGGAAAATCTCCCGAGGCCTTGTCTCCAAGACAAGGGTTTTCTAAACTCTTGTTAGCATCGACAAACACATGACCAAAACCGGTGGCTAGAATGACACTGGTGGCAAAGAATTTGACCACGAAGAAGATGTTGCTTTCAGGGCGAAACGATTCAAACATCATACCTAACAAAGGGACACAAACGCCGAAGGGACCGGCAACAAGTATAGAAACGACGACAATCAATTTCAGTTTGAGAGCTTCGGTCTTGTTGTTGTCGTCTGCATTGCCTGGATTTCGCAAGTGCAATCTACATATATGGAGATCGGGAGGAGCAGGAGGAGAAGGAAAAAACCACATAAAATTCATGGTTTAGTAGGGATTTAGGAGATCGTTTGGGAAAAAGGAGGATATGCGAGTTGATATAGGAGTGCAAATTGGAGATGATGACATTATTACGAGTTTGTGTTTCACTCCAAGCACAATTACCTTAAACTGAATTGTGCTTAAACTGATTTCGGCTTAAGTTTACATATATCTGCCTTTGTTAAAACTATATCTTTATTTTCTTAGAATGAAGTGCAACGATTTCGTTGTAATTATTATTTAACTAATATAATTTTTGAACTCATCTACTTATTGATGAATGATGATATAATTACTGCACATAAATCTTCTAATATTTTTTAGCAACTCTTATGGTTAGCCAATATGTTTTTTGGGAGGTGGGTATAGATTATTCCCACCGTTTTCCAACCCCAGCATTTTCATTTTTCCATATCACTCTATAAGTCAGTTGTCAGACATTTTTACCATTCCGTCAATTACGTCTTTTATTCCTCCCATCCTAGCAAAATGTAGTACTAATATGTAAAGCAGAGAAAGAAAATGGTGTGCGTGCCGGTACCACAAGAAACTTGCTCCCGTCACACATGATCTTTTAGGGTGGACAGAGTAATGAAGGCATAGCTGGGGTTCGGCTGGGGCTAGGGGATGAGCTCGGTACCGTGGTGGTGCCGGCGTGAGGCACTCGGTAGGTTCATGTGGCAGGGCAGATTTGGGATGGGTTATGGGTTCCCCATCCCACCCTCCCCCCCCCCCCACACACACACACACATACACATACACGTATATTAATTAATTTAATAATTGAAAATATGATGTGGTATCGTGGGTTCGATGAGAACTGCTTCCATGGGTGAAAATGGTGAAAAAAAAGTTCGGGTATACTCCTGTCCCGGTAGTTCACAAAAAAAAAAAGTCATTTTTTTAATGCTCAACAGCTACTTTAAAAAAAATCAACTATAAAAATACATACAACCCACAACAAAATTTACATCAACCCTAATAAAAAACTCTCACATTTCTTTCAATTTCACACATTCAATACCATGTCGGATCCATTTCGTAGAATAAATGACTGGATTGTTAACGTGGGCATGGCGGTACTACACGGGATGGAAATGGTTATCGACATATTAGAAGAAGAAGAGGAGGAGGATGCCGCGCAAAGTGTGAATCCGCGTATGCGAGTCAGATTACTTAGAGACCGAGCCGCAGCACACAACCTTCTCATGAAACATTATTTCGATGAGAATTGTATTTACGGACTGTACAATTTTCGTCGGCGGTTTCGGATAGAGCAGCATTTATTTCTACGTATTCTCACCGATGTGACGAATATGTCCGAGTTTATCCAACAACAACCTGACAACCCGACGCTGCTGGTGCGGAAGGTTTTAGCGCTATACAAAAATGTGCAGTTGTCGTGCGTCAACTAGCTTACGGTGGTGTGTCGGACTCATGGGATGAATATTTCCAAATGTCCGAACGGGTTGCATGCGAAAGCCTCGAGGAGTTTTGTAGGTGTGTCGTTGATATATACGGTCCACGTTACTTTTGCAGGCCTACATTCAGCCACGTGCAGACCTTATACGCTCATCACGCACATCTTCATGGCTTTACTGGCATGCTTGGGAGTTTGGATTGTATGCACTGGGAATGGGGTAGTTGACCCGCTACATGGCACGCACAATATACCCACCCGACCGTCATTCTCGAAGCTGCTGCGTCACATGATCTTTGGTTTTGGCATGCGTACTTCGGTACCCTGGGTTCTAACAATGATATCAACGTTTATCAAATGTCACCATTATTCGACAATGTTTGCAACAGATCGGGTCATAATTGTTTGTTTCAAGTAAACGGAACCACATACAAGTACGAGTATTACCTAGTCGATGGTATATACCACGAGCATGTCGTTCTTATGAAGCCTTTGTTATGTCTCGTTGATCCAAACGCGTGAAATATAAAGCCGCGCAAGAAAGGGCAGGGAAGGATATCGGAAGAGCATTTGGAGCACTCAAGAAGCGTTGGCACATACTAGCCAAGCCGGCACGACCCCGGGATAAAGACAAACTCGCATCTATTATCTATACGTGTATTATTTTACTCAACATGATTTTAGAGGATGAGGGAAAAGTTATATGCAAGGATGTGGAAAACGAGCACGTCGCGACATCCAACAGCGAGCCGCCAATAGTTCCTGGTTCTTTGGCGTACCTCGCAATAAGACGGGAGCTATGCGACGTTGGCAAACATCACGAGCTACGTGCCGATTTGATGGAACATCTATATCGAGTTAATCATGTGGATCTTAATGTGCCTCCGATGGACGATACGAAGGATTTTTCGGATTGACGACGTTATTATTTTTATTTTATGGTTAGTCGTTTTTTTTAATTTTAATGGAATGTTTTTAATTTTAATGTAATGTTTTTAATTTTGATGTAATATTTTTAATTTTAATGTAATGTTTTAATTTTAATTTTAATGTAATGGTTTGAATTTAAATGTTATAATTTAAAAAAAAATGCATTTCATAGGCATCCACCCCCATTGTAGGCAAACAAACACATTTTCGTAGACATCCTACATAGCGTCTATGTGGCAGCCGATGACGATCATTTCATAGGAAACCATATCGCTTAGCCTAATACCCTAAATACTCGTTGCTATTGGCATTAGTGGCGACGTGTTGTCGCTAAAAGATCGTTACCAATGTTTTGTCGCTTCTATTTCATTCTTATTGCCCAAAAGTCTCCTATTTGTGTCGCCTCTAATATTGTCACTTCTATTTCATTCTTGTTGTCATAAATAGTGTCACTCCTAATAACGTCGTCAATATGGAGATGTCGCCCTTAAATATGTCGTCCATATTGCCTTTTGTCTCTCTTATTTCCTTCTATCACCCCTATTGATGTTGCCATAAATATATTTTTTTATATTTGTTTGTTATAAATACATTAAGTCATTAACAAACATTTTAATCAATGCAGAAAATACGCATATTATACATAAACTACTATACAAAATCCATAATATACATTTTAACATATTTGATACATAAAAACGTATACGAAATAATAAATAAAACATAAAATTACTATTCATTAGTGACGTCTTCCTCGTTCCCCGACTCATTATCATTTTTTTCCATAACGATCGAAGCAAGTTCATAAGTCTCGCTCTAGTGTTAAGGTTCTTAAGAATACACTCAAGAGGATCCGGCTAGAAAACAAATATGCACATAAATAAACTTATAAGTTAAAATAACAAACTAAAATAAACTAAAACACCAAATTAGCATAGTATCAAACCTTAAAGTTCATAAAAATAACTCATTAAGTCCTAAACAAATAAGTAACAACAAAAATAAATTATCTAATTAAGTCATTACAAGAACGCATAACAAATGTATTAAGTCCTTAACAATTAAGTCACAACAAAAAGAAATTATATAATTAAGTCATTACAATAATACTACATAACAAATGTATTAAGTTCTTAACAATTATGCCACAACAAAAACAGATTAATAGAGCATTAAGGACTTTCCGACCAGATTAATAAAGCATTAAGGACTTTCCTATTAATCATTAAGGACTTTCCGACCAGATTAATAAAGCATTAAGGACTTTCCGACCAGATTAATAAAACAGTAAATCCTTAACAATTAAGTCACTATAAAAGTATCAACATAAATCAAAATACCAAAATAACAATTATCAAACTACTAAAGTACCAAAGTATGAATATAAAACTGCCAATTACCAAAGTTTATATTAAATAATGAACATTAACTAAAATCACTAAACTATGTGCATTCGTCGACCTTGAATGAGACTATAAAATTAAATAAGTTGAAATTAAATAAACAAGTTTTTCTAAATATTTACACACATAATTTGTGATGTTTTGTGATCACGGGGCCTCTACGTAAGCAATAGAACTCGTTGTTGCTGAAGGTTTACGCACGATGCCTCTTACATGACCTTGTCAAGCAACTAAGACCTTTTCAAACATGGCCACCTTGTCTACCGGATTGCTGGAGGAGGTTGAGATTGAGTTTGTTCGGTAAGCTCACTCCCTAAAGCATTATGTAATTTACAAATATGATTACATAGAATAATATACTTTAATTTAAAGCCAAAAATAGCAATGTACTTCACTTTTAAGCATTAAACGACAATGTATTTCTATTTTTAAGTAATAAACACTTACATGATGTTCCTTTGAGTGTTAGGCCGATCAAAGTTTCATCTTTATTAGCATGACCAGCATGAAAGGCTTCAAGCCTACTCAAGTTCTGTTTTACATTAAAAATTATATTTTACTTTAAAAATTACATCGATATTATTTTTTTTAACATAACTTACTTTCTTGTAACAAGCTATAATGTAGGTGCTCCTCCCTTTGTAGATCTTCATTGTTTTCTTGGCATAGTTACTTTTGTTTTGCTCAAAAGTCAAAACACTTCATATACTTTGAATCTTTGAAAAGGGTTACAACTTTATTCCTATTTTCATGACACATACCAATTGGCCGGTGGGATGGGGTAGCCCTTGATTTCTCCACATCTGATACCCTCCTATACAATCAAAATGATTTTTGCTACATTTTTGCGGTCTGTTTAATGCCTACATATTTGATAGTCAAGGCCCATCCATAACTGCCTTAATAAACAAAATATGGATACAAAATACAGATAAAAAAAACTTTTACTCTCTAGATTATTCATAACTGCCTTAATAAACAAAATATGCATACAGATAAAAAAAAAAGTTAGCCAACTAAAAAAGTAATCATAAATAAACATATGGAATATACTTATACAAATAATTGACCTGAAGATGATCGAACATGACATTCTTCCCAGCGCCCGCGACATATTTCCAAGCAACTCTGTCTAAAGAGATGTCTCACCAGATATACAACGAAACCTCGCTAACGAAGATGCCATACACATGACTAGGGATGAGAATCGGTCCGGACCGAACCGGACTGAGAACCGAATAACCGAGAACCGATTTTATAGGAAATGAAGAACCGGGAACCGAACCGAATAACCCGGTTCCGGTTCCTACCAGTTCAGTTAATGTCCAGTTTTGGTTCCAGTTCGGTTATACAAGTAGTGTGCTATTAAGAAATGTGTTCGGTTCCGGACCTGGCCCAAACCGGACCGAGAACCGAAGAACCGAGAACCAATTTTGTGGGAAATATAGAACCGAGAACCGAACCGAATACATGGTTCCTGTTCCTATTCGGTTCCGGTTCGGTTCTCGGTCGGTTCGGTTCTCCGGGTCAAAAGCTCATCCCTACACATGACCAACCATAGTGTAAGTGGTACCAGAGGTGTGTTTATCAAACACAAACTACATAGGCCGGTTGCCGTTGGTCTCCCATATCTCATGGAGGCCAAGGTTTTAGCCCTATCTCTTCTTCGTGCGAGTAGAACTATAATTATAATTAAGAGAAATATGATTCACAATAATTTATAATAAAAGAACAAATATAGTAAATTAAATAAGTCTTAATAAGACTTACCATCTCGCTCATGCTCGAAAGGGCCTCCATAAAATGGAGGTGGTGGATCCTCATGACCATCCTTGTCATGTCCCCGTCCCATGACATTGGCCATCTGGTACAAAATAGCAATACAGAAGGAGAATATCATATCCTGAAAAAAGTTAAAGATATGAACACTGCAGTTTAATTAAATATAACATATATAAAGATTTATGTTTCAACGAGTCAAATATAATTGTAACAAATAGAAAGTGTTCTTTTACAATGAGTCCAATATGATTACATATAAAGTGTTTTACTCATTTTCTCCTTCAGACACTTTAGTGTCCCCCTCCTACATTTCACCATTGTAATCAGAGTCGCTCCCATCAAAATCAGTCTCATCCTCGCACACTTAACTGACGGTACCCGTTGGCAGACTAAATTCACCATATAGAGTAACTTCTTTTTCAACTATCGATTGTAGACCTCCAAAGTATTGGCTCAAGTCGATTACAAGTCTACATCTAGATGAACAATTATTAGGAACGACATCGACATTTTTGGTAGAGCCAATAGTGTCAACATTCTTAGGTGTGATCATATTAAAGGGATTCTGGATTGAATTCTAAATCATCCATACAACACAAGGAGAAATAACAAAATCAAAGTTTGTAAAGGTATGTGTTCTTGATTTTAGTCGTTTGCTTCTTTACTTTTTTTTTTCAAAGTGTACATGGGTTTGTGATCCTTTACATGGAATATGATTTTATATGCTTTCGCTGTATTTGTTGTTTTATGTTTAAGTTTCCATCATATTCCATCATAATTTTCTCGTATATTTCGTTTAGCATTCAAAAACTTTGTTAACCATAAGCGCTTAATCAATTATTTTTAGCTTTTTAACAAGTGCAGATTGTTCTTTACTAACAACACTTCCCACAACCCTAGCCAACCTATTCACCAAATAGGCTTGCAATCTTTAACAAAGATTGGATTTGCAACCGCCAGTATCAGAGTAATAAATGAAGAGTTGCAGCCACTCGAGATGTAATTAGTATCGTGAAAATAAGTAAAAAAAATTGATAATATTCTCAACAACGCCCGATATTTCTTCAAGAAATAACATGTGAAACAATCTGGGCTCAATGCCTTGTCATTACCACGTGAATACACCATTGCTTTGATCTCATCATGCGTGAACAATGAATTCAACATTCCTCTTGAAGCTGAGGACAACAACTTGAAGTTAGAGCTTCTATCTTGAATTTGAATGCCACTAAAAAGATGAATTTCTCTTTAGAGAAACAACAAATACACCTTTACTTGAGATGGTTCCGAGACCCAAGAACTATCAACCATACTACCTTGGATCGCCATTTGATGTCGCTTCCTATTTATCATCTTGTGTAAGAACTATAAGTTCTCATATCCTTTATTACCCCATTTGATCTTGGCATTTTGTATCAAATCCAAAGTGTTGCCCAACTTTTTAAGAAAACCAAGTTGATCATTTACCAGTTGAGCATTAGAAATTTCATCATCATTAGCTTTATTAGAGTCACCCAGTGTTCCGAGTAAATCCGGCTTCAAAGCGGCTTTTTGAGATCTCATATTGGTGTGCCAAACTTTAATCTTTGATTATAAACACTTGAGTTTATTTTAAAATCTAATAACACAATTATCGCCATCGATTTCGACATAATCAATCCAAGCATCATTGACATGCACCTTCAAAACCTTCCAACTCCGTCCACAAATTGAATAATTTGAAAGGAAATGAGCCAAAGTTATAACAATCAATTTTAAAAATGATCGGACCATGATCAATCCGAATATACATTTGGAAATAGTCCTATTCACAATCTTAGATTGGTATAAGCTATGTTGTTCCCCATGTTAGCATACTTTTTTGGTTAGCTCTCCGTGTTTCAAGCACCTTACTGGTTTGTTTTTTGTTTGTTTTTTTTTTTTTTCTCATTTATAAAATCTACTTATAGTGAAAAATATATTTTCTCAAACCTATTCATAAACTATGTATATTGTAGAATACAAAACCTCTTCCCACGGAGGTTGTACCTAAATTTCCGACTATATTATTAAATGCTCTCTTTCCTGTTAAGAAATTTACACCTTGAAGATAATATTTAGTAAAGCGAAGGAATTTCTCAAAAAAACAAAATCAATAAAGAAAAAGAAAGAAACGTTAGAACATGGAAAATTCGTTCAAAATCAAACCATGATCCACATGTGAAACAACAATAAAATTCTTTTGGTCTTAAAATAAATGTTTCCTCTTTACGATTTAAAACTTCCTAGAATTTGATCAACTTATTTCGACGAAAAGCGGGTGAACGCGTTATAAAAGAATATTCTTTTTGGTCAAAGCCTGGTCACACGGGCCTTTAAAAAGTCTGGCCCAGTCTTTAAGTGCATGACTGCATGTTAAGCCAACATCTATTATTGGCCCAAGAGCGTTTTTGTTTTTTGGGAGAATAATTATGTCAAGTCAATTTGATAAATTATTTTTTGTTTATCATTATACTAGATTTTTTTGTCAATATTAATAGTCATTTAGAATTCATTAAATACTTCTTTTTAAGTTTTGTATTTTTTAAAATTGATATTTTCATTCAATAATGTTTCGATGTATTTTTCTAATTATAATATTATTATTTTGCGACAGACTTATTTGTTGTATTTCAGTATGTATCAAATTTGTAATGATTATATATAATACTATATACATAATAAAGTTATCATATTTTAAGTTTTTAGAAAATACTGGGCATAAATATCTTTAGGTACTTTTGTTTGTATCATTTTATGTCTATAAATGTAGATACTTTTATAGATTTTTTGTGTAATTGCGCTTAAAAATAATAAATTAGATCATGAGACTTTTAAAAAACATTTTATAAAGATGAAGGTAGATTGCTTAACATCTAAAACAAATTTAAAGTGGTCGATGCTTGGAGAATAATTATGATGCTGAATGACGATTGATGCTCTTAGAATTTCACATTTTTTCATACATTTGATTCAATTACTTGAAATCTAAATGCACCACGTTTAAGAGTAGACTAAATTATTAGTTATCAGTGAAAAATGTGATTACAAACAAAAGAAAGAAAAAATAGCAAATACAAACTACTCTTGAACATCTTCTAATTTAATAGTTGTCATCTTCGACTCTTGTCGGACATGTAGAAATGGCGTGACATATCAAGATCAAATTAGAGCGTGACCTAAAAAATTAACCGTAATTTTTGCACTGTGCCTTTGACACAACTTGAAAGCTGCCCAAAATTCTTTTACCCGATTATATGGAAATAAAGTAGTTCGAGACCAATGCAGATATTTTATAATACAAGATGTAAGAAAGCCAAAAATACGAGATGAAAGAGTACATTCTTGTATAATGCAAGATAGGCGACATGGCCTGAAATAGTCTAAATATGGGTTGATGATAAGAAACATCCCTCACAAAAGTCATGTGAAAATAGTGAAATAACCTAAGTTTTTTACTTTTTATAAAGTTTAAATACGGAATGAGGTGCCAAAAGTTTCAAGTGTTTTAAATAATTTGTCAAAATAAAATGATGTAACAAGTCCTCAAAAGCATAAGTGAAGTGAATAGATCTAAACAAAACATCAAGAGTCTTCTAAATGTCCAAGTTGAATCCATCTTCTATCTTCGTCTAGTAGTTATCATGAATACCTGTCAGTTAGGCTTAGAAATCCTAGTAAGAATTATCGAGGTTAAGCTTTTGTAGAGTGTGAGTAACTTGCACATTTCAAAAAAAATAATAAACCCCAAAATCATTTAAAAACATCAAAAGATTGATAACAACTGAAGGTAGGAAAGAACATTTCTGATTCAAATATAAGCATTGTTAAAATATCTTCAAAACTCACCAATTTCAAAGCAATAATATTAAGGGATACAATGCATATGCTTCTAGATCGCAGTCCCAAAGTCTATATCAAAATCCAATCACATCACCAAATTTGATGGGGAATAACCTGTGTAAATTTAGCACATATTACACTTAACACTTAAGGGTTCCAACGCTAGGATCACGTGCCCACCTCACATGATCCATATAGGGGTAGAAGTTATGAATGCAGCCATATCGGTGACACAATACCAACTTAGGGTACTCAACCCAGGCCAAACTAGGGTACTCAACCAAAGTCAAATCAGGATAGTCAACGAAATTCAAATTAGGGTACTTAACTCAAGTCAAAATTGGCCACATGTCCTAACACATCCTAAAGTGGATGCATATGTTTATGATGAAAACTCATTTCAAAATTTAGAAATTTTTTCCTTGATTCAATAACTTTTAACAATACTCATCTCGTGAATGCAACACATTTTACATAAAGTATTTCAAATAATATATACACATAAAAAATCACATAAGGGATACCCAAAGTACTAAATGTAATATGAACATGTGTTCTTGGGTAATAAACTCACATCAAGTTGTTGTAATATACTACTCCACTTCTAATTTTGTTTGGATATTTGGCCATCACCAATGATATGCAAAAATTGAGTAAATATTAAAGAGTTTTATTCTAATCCTCCTAATCCAAGTTCCTAATCCTAAACATATCATGTTAACCCGTGTATATTATTATTAAGATCATAAGAAATCATTGGAAAAAACAAGAGTTGATTTGGACGTTCAATAAAAAAAGTTACGAAAAATGCTTCATGTCTGATTACTCGGTCAAGTAGAATTGCCTTGTAATTCCAAGTAGTCAAGTAGATTGACCTGAAAGCACTACTTCGAGCTTTAAGCACTTTTAAGCTCCCAAAACATGTCAATGTTAGTTCTAATCCTTTCTATTATACTTTTAATGACCAAGGATGATTACAAACATTCATATAATTGTTTTGAAAGCTAAATAACATCCTCATAACATCATTGATCTAATGACTTACAAACTAGTAGTGGCGATATAAGTGATTTAAATCCAATATACATAAAAGAATTCATAAGCTTCATTTTAAATAGTTAATTATCCATAGATGCAAGTAGATACCAAAATTATGTTTCCAAATGATAAATCCTAACTAGATTAGTGAAATAGGTTTATAATCCAACTAATAAAACCAATTCATACTAACCTAGAAATAAAGTCATCGTAGAACACATGATTTCTAAAACCTGGCTTGAAATTATTCATTTGACTAATTAGAAGTAATTAGCCTTATGTCTTGGATTCATTACCTTAATTTGAGGATATAAATCACAATTCTAATCTAAATTAATCATTCACTACACTTTCCAAAACTCTTACTCAACCTTTCACTAATCTAGAGTTCATGAGCTTCAAAACAACTCATGAAGTTGAAATTAAGAAACATCAATGGATATTGTTGATATATTAGGGAACCAACGTTGAAATATTAATTAAAACTTCAATATAATTATTAATCAACATGGGATTTATATTTAGTGTTAGTGTATCCTACATTGGTGCGAAACTGTCTTATAAGTGTGTATATATGTTGGAGTCTTCCCTCTCTCCACAAGGGCTCTTTTGGAGATACTGGGCTCCACATATATTTACATGGTATCAGAGCCAGTGTCTCGTACCCCTGTAACCTCATCGAGCCTACGTCTTTGAGGGGGAGTGTTAGTGTATCCCACATTGGTGTGACTATTGGATTAGGTGTCTAACCCATGACTAATAATTTGTATTTACCTAATTAATAGTAGCAAAGTCCATTTGGGTTGCCCACATAGCTGGAGGTTTGGTAGAAAGTTCTGGAAAGAGAAAGATTGATTTATTATATGATTAATAAATCAATAGGAATTAAATAAATAGTTTATTAATATATTAAAGTGATAATATATTAATTAGAAAATATAGTAATTAATTATAAATTAATATGGAATTAATTGGATTTAATTTGGTAATTAATTTGATTAATTAAAGGTGTAGGGGCTATTTTGTAATTACTCAATAGTTGAGTAGTGACTGTCCTGGTTGGTTTAATGTTGGCGATTTTTAGGATGTATTTATCCTTAATTTCGAGTTTGATAAATAGAGGATAAATAGGTTTAATTCAAATGATAAAAGGTTTATCTTGATTTGAATTAAAAATGTTTATCTCTAAGGTTTATCTGTAACCACCTGGAGCCTATAAATAGAGACCCCATGCATCATAATTCACGCCACTTTTTGACTCCTCCATCTCTCTGGATTTGTCCACTCCCTGGCTCCCTGGGTGTGATCTCATTTGAGGGAGGACACTTGTGTTGCTTTGCTTCCAAGAAAACCTAAAGGTTAGTTTTTCTGTTTTTTATTCTTTAGAAATCTCTGTTGGCCTTTTAGGAACTTGTTATATGCTTAATTAGAAGAAAACATAGATTATCATAGGTTGCATGTGAACTTAGGTTATTAGTTCATTGGTTGCAGAAAACCTCTCAGTGGTATCAGAGCCTGTTACTTGTTTTCTTATTGAATAGTTATAACTGTTTTTCCTAAAAATTGGGGTTTAAAGCTTATAAACCCTAATTTCATGTGGATTGACTTTTTAGATTAGGGTTTTGGAAACCCTAATCCCCCTTGTGATTTTCGATTTTAGCCTTTAGGGTTTTAGGAGGTTTTCTATTTTTGGTAACTTTAATTGTTTAATTAAATGGATAACCTTAAACCCATTTGTTTGAATTCGAAAATTAGGGGTTTAAGATAGGTTTAAATTAATTTGATTAATTTGTGAAACCTATCTATATTTGAATTAATCTAATTAATTGTTTAATTAAAAGATAATTCAAGGATTTAATTTAATCTTAATTTAAATGGTTAAATTTCGAAAATTAAAGGATAAATCCTAAAATATTTTAAAATGTTTAAAATATCTAGATTTAATTAATTTAATTAATTGTTAATTAAAGGATAATTAAATCGATTTTTTAAGGTTTAATTTAATCTTAAATTTAATAGTTAAATTTGGAAAAATTAAAAGATAAACCTGGAATATTTTAAAAGGTTTAAAATACATCTTATATATATATATATATATATATATATATATATATATATATATATATATATATATATATATATATATATATATATATATATATATATATATATATATATATATATATATTGTTAAAAGTTAATACTATATGCATAAGATAAATTGGTTAGTCAAATCATTAGTAGGCCTCATTCATGAAGCTGATCTATAAAGTATGTATAAGGAGACTGCCTATAAAATGGCGGTCTAATGGGTGTCCACTCTCACCCACCGCTCGCCTGATCAGTGGAGGGTCGTTAGCCGAACGGGTTTGATAGGACCGCTTAATCATTAAAGGTATAATGATCAAAGTACTAGAACACTTTACAAAAAAAACTCAATCTAGTTACTTTAGGAAAAATGTGAATTTGATGCTAATCCATGAAATTGCACATTGCACTTTATGAAACGTTGGTGGAGCGTGTGTGGTTTACCGGCACACCAGTAGGGGTTCATAAAGAGTGGCAATGAGTTTTCTCGGGTGTTATCATTGTTGATGGAGCGTGTGTGGTTTACCGGCACATCAATTTGAGATGGTAATTGACCCCGAGAGTATCAAGCTAATTTGCATGGTTATTCACATCCAATTTGCGATCCTCGGCATCCTAGTCACAAACAGTGGAGCATATCCGAGATTAAACATGCCATTGAACAGTTCAATGAATCTCAACAGATCTAGGAATTTCATAAGATGAAATTTATAAGTGTTTTATCTACCTTAATGACCATTATGTTGTGATTACGGTATCCTTCTTCGCACCATAGTTAGGGTATTTTGGATCCTAGCCTTATTAAATAATAAATTGGGTAATTATTTAAAAGGAATAATTAAACTAATAAATTCTGTTTCCTTTTATAGATGTCTGAATCGAATGTCAATTCTCCTCCTTCACCCATTTCTGAGAGCCTCAGAAAGCACCTGCTAAATATGGAAAGGCTGACTGGCCTTAACTATGAGGAATGGCTTCGCAATTGGAAATGGTTCTTGTTATTGCTGGCAAGCTACATCTCATTGAGTATCCGATCCCGGTCCCACTGAAACATGTCATCACAAAAGGTCTTTATGATGAGCATGATCTCTAGTTTAATGAATCCGAGGAAGTTCGTGACCTCATGCTATTGACCATCGACCTCGAGTTCCGCAGAGATTTTGAATCCCTGGGGCCATATGAGTTAATACAATTGGTTGAGGAAAAGTTCCAAGAACCGGTTAAAGATGAACGAGCTAGGATCTTCAAAAGACTTACAGAGTGCAAGCTAAAAGAAGGAAGTAACATCGATTCGCATGTTCTCAAGATTGAGAGATACATAGGCGAATTGTACAAACTTGGTCATCCAATTAGTCAGGAGATGAGTGTTAACATCCTACTTGATTCGCTGACTAATAGGTACGATCTGTTCATTCAGACGTATAGAAAGGAAGACCAGAAAAAGACTTTTGTGGAAATGTGTTCACTGTTGGCCCTATACGAGTCACTCATGGACAGGCATAGCTCCACTGGTTCGGCTACTTCTGGATTGAGTCCGGTGAAGAGACGCAGCAAGAAACAATCCAGATCGTCTGGACATGTTCTCAGAAGTCTCAAACTGGGAATCCATAGGATCGGATACAATCACGTAAAGATTGGAAGATGCTCCAAGGTAACAATATTTGGAAACTCAGGTTTATCTAAAAACATCAAAACTCCTAATCCATAATTCCTTGATACATGATGTGATAGTCACATTTGGTTTGTATGCAAGGAATCAGTAGGGTACGAGACTTTGGCGCATAGGAGCACATTTGGATTGGATCTCCAGCTCATGCAGTTTTGAAGTTTAGTTAGATATTACAATCTTGTTATTAGCTTATTAGATGCAAGCGACATTGTTTTTCATATAGTATATTGTTCGAGGATATATTTTTGTTTTAATAAAATGTTGATTTTCTTTTAATTATTTAAATTATCCTCGAAATGTTGTGTGAATGTGTTGATAGCATAAATGTAATAACTGGAATGTTGACACATCTAATGGGATTGAATTTATAAATTGTGTTCCTTATGATTGTTAAAGTGAATTTTATGAGAATCACTTCAACCAAAGGTCCAGTTGGACAGGACTTTGGAATCATTTGACATAGAGTCACATGATGAATTGAGTGCTTAATAAAATTAATTGTGGCAAGAAATGAATCACCCAAAGATCCAATGGATAAGATTTTGGAATCAGTTGACTTAGAGTCAGGTGATGATTGCATGTCTTGAACAATATTAACAAAAGTCATAAATTTACATAGGGATGTAAAAGACCTTAAGATTTTGAGCAACAGACACATAAGTTACTGTGTATTGCTCGAATCTTCAAACAGACACGGTTAGTTATACTTCATGATATTTGCCAAATAGTTTGACAAATATGGCTTCGCTTATCGGAATAAGCGATTGATTGGAACCTTGAAGTGTTCGAGGATTTCAAAGGAAGTATAAGATCAACATAACCTGAGTGACAACATAGACCGAGAAAATGTTTCACAGTTTATCCTCTCCAAGAACATTATTGGTTATAATGTGTCTTAGGGAAGACAATTGAGCATTGATCGAAATAGTTTTGATCCTCGATGTATAAGATACATTTCCGATTAGTATTTCAATGAATTGAATATTCAACCAGTCAAACCGCAGAAACCATATTCCGACCATGTCTTAGACTGAGTAGGTTATGCCGACACTGTCTGAAATGTAAAGCTGGGATCGTCCCACTTGTACATAGAAAGTCCAGGGTCATGTAGCATTCGAATCTCATGAAAAGCCTGAAACTGATCAGCAATGTCGTTTCATTGGCCATCCCGGTTATCCTTTGAAAGAAGAGTCCTTTTGAAAGGACTCAAGTTCTAAGAAAATAGTGGGAGTAAGAATAATCCTGAATGAGTTTAGGGATTAGCCAAGTAAAATAACCTTTAGTCAACATTGGGCCTTGACCAGGAATCAGATTCCTGTTAAACCTGACATATCCTCTCTTCGCTTGACCAGCAGTATTGGTCACCGTCATAAGGAGTTATGACCTGTGTGACATACAGATTAGTGGTAAAACACTAAAATTGGTACGGATAAGTAATCCGATTACTGGGAAGCATTGGTGAGCCCGATTGCTGTCAAAGAAGAGAACCTTAGCGCGAGACACAATTTATGTGACAGTTTAATTGATTTTACAACTGGTCTAGGAACCAGTGTGAGTAATTGAATCATCAAAAGAAGGGAACATAGAAATGTACTTACAGAACATATGGTTGAATGAGTCATCACTTGGAGTCAAGCAATTGATTCCGAGAGAAGCACTCTCAATAGAAGATAAAATCTGAGAGGATTCTGTGTGGCATAGTGTGAGTCGTTAGTGGAGCGTGTGTGGTTTACCGGCACACTAATAGGGACTCACATAGAGCATGCCATTACAAAAGGTATATGGCCTCGGGATTCGTCTCATGGGCATCTCGCAAGAAAGGATATTCAGATTCTCGAAATATGCCAAAAGGTTTGGATTTTGTGAATAGCCTGAAAGATTTCCATTAATATGTAAGAAAGGTTTGGATTTCGGTTTCGCAAAATGTGCCAAAAGTTTTGGATTTTGTGAATAGTCCGAAAGAGTCATATAACCGTGTCAAAGCCAGTAGGAGTATCGTTGTTATCTGCTATCACTATATGTGGGTTACATACTGGTTCTAGGAAACGTCTCTTATCATTACAAAGTGTAATGACTTGGTGTTAAGAAACGGTTCGCTATGAAAGACTTTAAGAGATACAACATACTCAGGTGGTTGTGAACGTCTATTAGATAGATCGAAATTCTACCAATATGATCTTGATGAGATTCAAGATGCATAACCCCAGGAAAGGAGTTTCCTGTCATTGCAAAGTGTGATGACTTAGCATGAAAGAAATAAAGAAGGTGCAACATACTCACGTAATTCACAGACATCTATCGGATAGATTAAACTGACAGTATAGACCTAGCCATTGAAAATATGATCTTGATGAGATTCAAGATGCATAAGAAAGAGTCTCCGAAAGGAAATGTTTTCCGAAAGTCATGACACAAGGATTATTAGTAATCTTCGGATTCCGAAAAGGTTTGGAATGAGATTACATTAGGTTCCACGAGCCTCTTGGACCGATCAGAAGTGTTATGAAGATATCCTGATGACTTGATGCTTAGAGCATAGTGAGTTGGATTCAGGATATGACCTGGCTGAGAATACTAAATGGATTTTGAACACACGTAAGAAATCATTAGGAAATAGTCTTAGGGTGTAGTCATGTAGACAAAAGACCCCGAGAGTCATGGGCAGTCACAGTACACATCACCGGAATGGAGTTGTGAGAGAGAAAGACAGAATGACAAATTGAGATATCATCGGAAGTGTAAGAACCCGCGAAAAAGTTGTAAAAGGGTAAAACCGTCTTTTGACACGGTATATGATTATTATGTAAATTAATATGTATTTGTAAATTAATATGATAAGAAATAAAAGTTTATATGAAATTTAGAGTTTTACCGCATGAATAGTGAAATATGGCCAAAAAGGGCAAAATGGTCATTTGACATGGAGATGACCAAAATGTCAAGAAAATGTTAAGTTGGAAGTTAATGAAGCATAAATGGTAAAGCTATGACTCTTGAACCATTTTTGTAGAAGAATTGGAAGGCTAGGGACCAAAATGCAAAGTTTTTATAAAATTAAATATATATATATTATATAATAGTTATCCTCCATCATTTGAGAACATTTCCAGAAGACTCGAGAGACAACGAGAGAGAGCAAAGGAGAAGAAGGAATTCTAGAGATTTTTGCAAGGAATTGATGTTGGAATTGGTGATTCCAAAGTAAACAATGTAAGATTTCCTTTGTTCTAACCTAAGTTTTGGGTATATTCTTGATTTGGTTCTTGGGTTGAATTGAAACTGAAATTTCAGTTATGAATCATGTGGTTTAGGTGGCTAATGCTTCCAATAAGTCATTAGTTAAGAACTTAACTCAAAAACATGGAAGTAGATTGCTATTCTTGAGAATTTGCAATTTTGATCAAGAACTTTAATTCCTGCATTTGATAGATTGAGTTGATTTCGATGGGTTAAAACCTTGTTTTAATGGAGGGTTTTAGTCAGGGAACAAACCCCATACGATTAAGACCTGGATTAAGGACTTAAAATGTCAAAACTGCATGCTACAGTGCCAAATCGCGACTGATCAGGAGTCTGCCCAGGCGCTAGGCGCAGTGCGCCCAGGTTCTAGGCGGGGTGCGCCCAAGCGCAGTGCGCCCAGTCCCTGGCATAGTGCGCCCTCCAGACAGGGACCAAAATGTTAGAAACCATAAAAGTTAGAAACCATAGCTAGGCATGTCCGTTTGATCTAAAATTTTTGCCATAGCCTTAAAATGGTATGAAAACATATCGGAAATTGTCAAATCCGTAATCCGACCTTGCGGAAAAGTCACTGTAGCGGCAGTGGCTAAACTTCAAGTTTATGTCAAAACTTGATTTTTGGAATTTGAGCTAGACTTGTCCAATGAACTCCAAATTTGAAACACATGTCTAATATGGCCTAATATTTCATGGAAAAGTGTCGGAACTGAAATACGACCCCTCGGGGGGTACTGTAGCAAAATACGCGTATTTCGGAGAAAATTATAAAATGAGTTCATTAATGGTTATATATTTAGTATGACCAAAAGTTGAGTCGTATGAGACCTTAGAACTGTAGAGACAGTTGTAACATATATTTATTAAATATATATATGTGATATATGTATAGGAGGTGCTTCAAATACTAGAGAGCACGGAAAGGGAGAAGGCGTATAAGAAGCATAGTGGTTTATATCTAAACCAAGGTGAGTTTTATGAGGATTTTTTCTAGTACATAGCAAAATAATATTTTTCAGAAAATGAGATTTCCAAATATTTGTAAATTCTAAGGTTTGGAAATAGTTTTGAAAGTAGCTCTAAGAGCTAAGTATTTAAAAGAGATTTTAAAGAAGTTCAGTATTTAAAGAAGTATAGTTTATAAAGTTTTAAAAGAAGCTCCATACATGAGCTAAAGATGTTGAGATTAGTTTTAAAGATATTTTTGATTATGAGTCTAAAAGTTTATGAGTTGAGTTGTTTATAAATTGTGTCCCACTTTGACCAATTTAAGATGTAATGAGATAATAATTAAAGGAAGAAAGAAGAAAGAGTTAGTTGTCCGGACTAGGGTCACCCACATAATCGGGGGATTAGAAGACACTACTGGGATGGTACCTCCCGTCGCGAAGTAGTGGTCTAGCTTAGTATACCCTTGTGCTTGAATCCGTTCCAAGTCACAAAGGGGAGACAGAATGAGCATAACCTAGCGGACGGATCTGTTCCGTCCCGCGAGGGGAGCTAGTTGAATGAATTAAATTAAAATAATTCATGAGTTTCCGTTGGTCACAAGTACATGAGAAAGAAAGCATTTTTAAAGAAAGAAAGCAGTTTTAAAGAATAAAACAGTTTTAAAGTAAGAAGCAGTTTTTGAGAAAGAAAGTGTTTTTGAGTTTTGAAAAGAGAAAAGTAAAGAGATTTGAGATTTGTTATGAAAATGAGCTTTTAGCAGTGTACTTATTTTTAGTTCAAGTTTTAGACAGAAAAGTTTTGGGTCTAAACCCATATTACTCACGAGGCTTTATGTCTCACGTATATTGTTTTTTTTTAAATGCTATGTACTTAGGTGAAAGGAGCAGAAGTTGAAGTGGGACCAGTGTGTATACAGTAAGTTTAAATTATGGTTTTCTGTATTGAGTCTGTAATACCCTTTCAGAATAAAGTTTGTAAAAAAAATTTAGTGACTATTTCTCAATCACGTTTTGTAATGTAAACTGTATTTGAATACGGTTTGACAAAGGGGTGTTACAGGAAGAGTATCCTATTGGATTATATGCAATAAAGTGTATAAGTGTTAGACACTTGGATACATAGAAAGAGTGAAAAATGTCATTTAGTTAAATAGACATAGATATAAAAGGCTTGAATTGGAAGTTTAAAAGAAAATAAGAAACCGATAATAGTTATGATAAATCTGACTTGGTGATTACCTCGTGGAGACTTGGTAATAAGCAGGAGTAGCTGCCAGTCATATTTTATGTTTCGCTTTTGCATGTTTTACTTCCCGAGTAATTTGATTATTCGAAAGGTCCACAGTCGCTCATACTTTGGGAAGTAAGTATTGAATCAAGACTGTCATGAATTGGTTTGTAGATTGTCTAAGGAGTTAAACATAGCAATATGATTGTTGCAACGTTCATGAGTACTTAGAAATGGAGATTTGAGTATTGGATAAATCCACGCTCAATAGATTGCTTCATGGATTACATCACGAGCAATGTTGAGACGATAATATTTTATGGTCTTGAAGTGGAGAGATATGAGTTATAATTTACGAGGCGGTTGTTCATTGATAGTACGAAAATGCATCGGTAACTCGATGTTATAAAACATGCTGTTGTGAATGATTTGTCTAGTAAAATATATAAGAATATGAGTCGAAGCTTATTCGTCCCTTGACCCTGACGGGAAACATATATCTGTAGGCCTCTCGATGATTTTTGAACTTGATTAAAGTGCTGGCCAGCTAGGACTGAATTGATATGTTCAATTGGAAGTCTTATGTCATATGCAAAATCGGAAATCGGAAAACAGTGTATCAGACAGAGATTGATCTCAATCCATGTCTCATGTCTGAAAATATCTTGTTGGACGGAGGATCATTTGATCACTTATCTATGGACAGAACTGACTGGGTCAGTGTTCGGCAGCAGTTTCTAGGAAGCTACAATTTGCTGAATAATTAGAGGTTAAATTGGTAATTATAGTCACAGACTTATCCAAGTGGGAGACTGTTGGATTAGGTGTCTAAGCCATGACTAATAATTTGTATTTACCTAATTAATAGTAGCAAAGTCCATTTGGGTTGCCCTCATAGCTGGAGGTTTGGTAGAAAGTTACGGAGGGAGAAAGATTGATTTATTATATGATTAATAAATCAATAGGAATTAAATAAATAGTTTATTAATATATTAAAGTGATAATATATTAATTAGAAACTATAGTAATTAATTATAAATTAATCTGGAATTAATTGGATTTAATTTGGTGATTAATTTGATTAACTAAAGGTCCAGGGGCTATTTTGTAATTACTCAATAGTTGAGTAGTGACTATCCTGGTTGGTTTAATGTTGGCGATCTTTAGGATGTATTTATCCTTAATTTCGACCTTTGATAAATAGAGGATAAATAAGTTTAATTCAAATGATAAAAGGTTTATCTTGATTTGAATTAAAAAGGTTTATCTCTAAGGTTTATCTGTAACCACCTGGAGCCTATAAATAGAGACCCCAAGCATCATAATTCACGCCACTTTTTGACTCCTCCATCTCTCTGGATTTGTCCACTCCCTGGCTCCCTGGGTGTGATCTCATTTGAGGTAGGACACTTGTGCTGCTTTGCTTCCAAGAAAACCTAAAGGTTAGTTTTTATTTTTTTATTCTTTAGAAATCTTTGTTGGCCTTTTAGGAACTTGTTATATGTTTAATTAGAAGAAAACATAGATCCTCATAGGTTGCATGTGAACTTAGGTTATTAGTTCATTGGTTGCAGAAAACCTTTCAGCGACACAATCTTATAAGTGTGTATATATGTTGGAGTCTCCCCTCTCTCCACAATGGCTCTTTTGGAGAGACAATACTGGGCTCCACATATATTTACATATAAAAGATAATAAAGCCTAGGACACTAAAATAAGAAGATAACTAATGATTATTACCTTATCAAACTTCTTTTGATGATCGTAGCACTAAACTTTCAATAATACTTCAAACTAGCCTCAATTTCTTAAGAGTTCATGAGACGGCCTTCTAATCTCTCTCTTATCTCTATAAACTCATAATTATGAACATGAGAATTGGAAGTTGGGGTTTCGGTTTGTATTTTTGATAATTTAACACATATGGTCGCTTAAAATACCAAACTCCCAAGTTGTTTTAATCAATGTTGTCAAAATCGGGATTTTATATAGGATCGTGTTTCACTTTGCAAAATCGTGATCGTTTTCCACTTTGCAAAATCGTGATCGTAAGATCGAATCGGATCGTAACATCCTACTAAAAGCATAAAAATACATTTTCATACATCAATTAACCATTCGGTTAATAATAAATAGTTAAAAACATGGAAAATACATTTTCAGTACATCATTTATCAATAAACAATTCAAAAAGAGGTTTTCTAGTGATCATATTATATTCATTTAGCTAGTATAAGACAAAAAATATTAAAAAAAAATAATAGCGATCCTACGATTTTACGATCTTACGATCCTACCCCGATCTTACCCAAAAACGATTCAAGTAGGATCGGGATCGATTTTATTAGATGAGATCGTAGGATCGTACGATCTTACGATCAGGATCGCGATTTTAACAACCTTGGTTTTAATATTTAACTAGTTTGAGACTATCCGCGCGATGCTGCGGAAGCCCGGTATATTGAAAAACGCAGCTCGATAAAAAACAAATTATATAAGGGACGTAAAATGTAAATTTAAAATATCATAAGGGCCGGAATCGTAACTTACGAAATACCAATAATATAACTTTATAATAAATAGGGATGAAAACAATTAATTCGAAATTAGTTGAGGGGAAAAAACGTAAATATAAAAGTTTGCTATAAGAAGATTCAAATTTGTTATTTCCAAATATAAGCTTATTTGGAACTTGTGTCAAATGTTTTAAGAATTATATTATTATCTAAATTTAGTAGTTATGGTTCTGAAAAAAGTAAAAAGGAATAAATAGTAATTGAATAGTTAAACTCCCTCACAATCGAAACTTGGTAATTAATATATATATATAATAAACCAACCATAACTAACTTATATTTTAACAAAATTAGTCCATATTGGGTAAAGTGTGTTTTATAAAAGTTTCACATGCTTTTTCCTAATTTAGCTTAGTCAACTCGTAATTTACTAATCTTGACTCATTATTTACATTTTACCATCTAATATAATTGCATTCATATGAATTATTATTATTATTATTATTATTATTATTATTATTATTTCCATAAGTTTACTTATTTATATTATTTGATGGTTCTTATTATCTATTTAGTTATTAAAGGAAGGCATGCTAAAGCCATCGGTATTTTGTGTTGTCTGTCATCCTAAAGAGTGAGGGTTCTAGTCTCTTTGGAGACATTGGTGGTAGTTTAAGAAATCTTTAAATTAAGAGTAGGTTTAGTTTGTCGTTCCAAAAAAAAATATTATTATTTTTCGAAAAAAAGCTTTTCAAAAAAGAATATCAAAACCTATGTTTTTTTAGAAAATTACTATTTTTATAACTTTTATATGATGATGATGATGATAATAAAAACAAATTATTATTATTATTATTATTATTGTGTCGTATTTCTATAAGCAAAATAATATTATTATAATCTTATTAAGATTAATGAGAAATAGGAGATTGAGCATGATGAAAATATGAATAAAAGCATACTTAAAATCGCAATCGTTTTCTTTATCACATTATCACATACAATATATATTAATGTATTCTTTTTGTCACGTGCTCATCATTTTCCTTCCATCCTATGTTTATTCTAGTTGTCTAATACAAATTATTCTGATTATACATAAATTACATAATAAATAATACTACTATTAGTAATAATAAAAATAATAACTAATAATATTATATAAAAGGTTATAAACATAATCACTTATTAGAAGACTTTTTTTTGTTCTTTTCTAAAATACCTGAAATATTTTTATTCGAAAATATACTAAAATACGTTCTTTCCAAAAAAAAAAAAAAAAAAACAGTATAACCAATTAATGGTTTTTGACCAACAAATTCCTCATACTAACTACTAAGAGGTTCTTACATATTTGTTTTTTGTGTTTTGCAAAAAGTTATTTTATTTTGAAAAAACGATAAAATCCACATACTTCCCTAAAAATAATCCAAGCATAGATAATTTAGTAAGCGTATATATATATATATATATATATATATATATATATATATATATATATATATATATATATATATATATATATATATATATATATATATATATATATATATATATATATATATATATATATAATTAATTTTCTTTTTTGATTTTTCAGAACGACTAATTTATATACTTACTATACTATTTTTAAAACTACATCTTTTAGGACCCTATCTTTAAATCTACCTCAACATTTGAATGACACATTTTATATCAACTATTCATATCCCTAAAGTCACAAACTCTTCAATTACTTATTAAACTTGTAAAAAACATGATAATCTTGATAAATGAGTCAAAATTCTCCACATCTATCCATATTTTAAAGTAAACCAATAAAGATGACAAAAATCATCAGTTTTCTTATCAAATGACTAATTTTTAAACAATTATTACATAACAACCATCAATTTTATAATATTATATTCACAAAATTGTTATATAAAAGGTTTCACAAGAAACATATTAATTTTCAAACAAAGAAATTACATTGTAAAATCCATTAGATTCAAAATACCATTTGTTGTACCAACTTAAACCACCCGCTGTGACGTATACTTGAATGATTATCCCCAATTTTGTGTTGTTGAGGATACAATTTCCTTACAAATACAATTCGTCACTCGACAAAGACGTTGGACCGTTGACTTAGACTTGCAGGTTTCCTCTCTATAAATCAAAGTATCCATGGCCATATAATGAATTTGAAATCCGAAGTTTTTCATTCACTCATACATAAGGTATTTCCCGATGATCAAACCCTCTTTCTTACTCTTACTCATGGTGTCAAGCAATTAGGTTATTATTAATCAATCGTTAATGGTGTAACTGTGCAGATGAAGCCAACAAGTGTGCAATTAACCCCAATCGACGAACAGAAGCCCATAAGCCAGCAACAGCAGAACGAAATCACCCTCCCTGTTGCTTACTCAAGACCTCCACAACCGAAACTTCCGACTGCAGATCTTCTTACCGGTAAATTTTCTACTTAATTGGGCATCGATACATGATATTTTAGTAATTTCAAGACACCAGCTTTCGAAAATCAAGTTATTGTGTCCTCAATTTTGGTTTGACGAAACATGTTTCAAGAATCGACACATAATCGTAAAGAATGTTTTGAATTTAAGTTATCCCTTAATTTATAAAGTAATAACTTTGGTGTTTAACTACTTTAAAGGAAGCAGAGAAGTTTACATAGACGTGGGTGTTCCTCTATATGAAGCAGCCATTAAAGGCGATTGGAAAGCTGCGGAAGCAATTCTTAAAAAAGACGAAAACTTAGTACGATCAAGTATCACTGAGAATCATGAAACAGCGCTTCATGTTGCAGCATCAGCAAAAAGAACAAAACAGTTGCAAGAGTTTGTGGAAAATCTGGTGGGGAAGATGACAAAAGAGGACTTGGAACTTCAAAATAATAGTTCCAATACTGCCCTTTGTTTAGCTGCTGCAGCTGGAAATGTTGAAATGGTTAAGATTATGGTGGAAAAAAACAAGAAATTGCTTTCAATTCCTGGTAGTCAATCAATGATGCCTCTTTATATGGCTGCTTTGTTTGGTCAACGTGACATGGTGAAGTATCTCTATGATAATTCCCAAAAATTGGGTGATGATGGTTGGACAGCTCAAAATCGCGGTTGGCTTCTTTTGAAATGTGTTGAGGCCGAACTTTTTGGTACCCATTTTAGATTTTTTTTTGGTTTATCATAATTTATAACATTTTTCCTCACAAAATGATTCTTGAATTCATCTTTTTTAGATATGGCATTAAAGATAGTACAAGAACGCCCCGAGCTTGCAAGTAATGGAAATGTACTTGGAGTTTTGGCTCGAAAGCCTGACGCATTTATTGAAACAAAATCTAATATCATTTGGAGAAAAATCAATTCATGTAAGAATTTCTATAAATCTTGTTATTAATTATGATGTAACTAGTTTTTAACTTTTTATTAGTTATGAACATATGATATATATATATATTTTTTATTTAGTTTTTTCCTCGATCGGTTTAAAAGTGGGAAAACCCGAAAAAGAAAACGAAGCATTGCAATTACTAAGAATAATTTGGAAAGATATTGCGAAAAAGCCCAAGAATGTAATCGATGACATCATCAGAGGTCCGCCCGATCCAATCAAACAAGATGACAAGCCACATGGAAAAGAAGATCAATCTTTGTATTTTCTAAAACTAATATCCGATAATATTATCAAAATTCCAAGTGAAACACAAAAGTTAATCGGACCGGGTGGTGGGACCACGTCAAAAGTAGTAACGAGGTTACCGTCGATGGTAAACACAAAGAAAACATATTCTTCGAGAATATTATTTCTTGCTGCGGAAATGGGAAATACAAAATTTGTTGTTGAGCTTATTCGGCAATACCCGGATTTGATATGGAAAGTGAATGATAACAATCAAAGCGTGTTTCATATCGCGGTGAAACATCGTCACGAGGGTATATACAATTTATTGTATGAGATAGGGTCAATGAAGGATTTGATAACTCCTTTGAAAGATCAAAATGAGAATAATATGTTGCATTTAGTTGGGAAAAGTGCAAAGAGAAAACGACTTCAAGATGTGTCCGGTGTTGCTTTACAAATGCAACGTGAACTCTTGTGGTTTAAGGTAAGTTTTAATTCCTCTTCGAAGTATAATGACCTGATAAAGAAAACAAAAATACAATGTTGTAACCGCGTGAATTTGTCAAAGTACAATAGACAAATAAATGAATATACGTTAGCAATTTCTTACATTCATCTCTTAAGTAATTTTCTTTATCGTACTATATTTAATAGTGTTGTGTTATTTTAAGGGTTAATTACGGAAAAAACATTATATTATGCCAAAAATTCAGTTTAAACACCAATTTTTAAAAGATTTGGAAAAAACCACCAATTTTTGGTAAAATTTTTTATCGAAACCATTGTTACCGGTTCTTCCAGTCACAATGGTCGGGCTAAAACTTTTTCTAAAAATTGGTGGTTTATTAGAACAAATGAAAAATTGATGGTTAAACCACAAAAAATGATAAAATATAATGTTTTTCTCATAATTATATAAATCAAGTGTAAATATTATCTAGGACTAATTACGAAAAAACACTATATTTTACCAAAAATTCGGTTTAACCACCAATTTTTAAGATTTGGAAAAACCATCATTTTTCAGTAAAAAGTTTCATCGAAACCGTTGTTACCGCCTTCTTCAAGTCATAATGGTCGGGCTAAATTTTTTTCCAAAAATTGGTTGTTTTATTAATTTGCCCTTATTTTAAAGTATACATATTTGTATTATAGGAAGTAGAAGCAATGATCCCTCCATCGTATAGAGAACGTAAGAACAAAGACGGTCTAACACCACACGAATTATTCACAAAAGAACACAAAGATCTCGTTTCACAAGGTGAAAAATGGATGAAAGGAACCGCGAGTCAATGTATGGTGGTTGCAGCACTTATAGCCACCATAGTATTTGCGGCGGCTTTCACAGTTCCCGGAGGATACAATCAATCCGGTGGCATCCCAATCTTTTACAAAAAAGCAACATTCATAGTTTTCGTAATGACAGACGCGATTTCCTTATTCTCATCAACGGCTTCGATTCTAATGTTCTTATCTATCCTCACATCTCGTTATGCGGAACGTGATTTCTTGGAATCGTTGCCGAAAAAGCTGATGTTGGGTTTAACGATGCTTTTTTTGTCGATAACGAGTATGACGATTGCGTTTAGTGTTAGTTTTTTTGTGCTTTATCATGAAGGTTTGATATGGATGCCGATTGTTATCAGCTTGCTTGCTGTGATGCCGGTGTTTTTGTTTGCATGGTTGCAGTATCCGCTTTTGGCAGATGTGATTTATTCGACATATGGGTCGAGGTATCTTTTTAGGCCTAGGAAACTTATTTTGTACTATGAAAACCCCAGGTACTAAGTTGTATGTTGTATGTGTATGTATGTTGTATGTGTATGTATGTGTATGTAGTTTGAATATTGTTTTGTTAGCTTTTTGTGAGTCTACAATTCACAGTTTATGTATTGTTTTATGTTGTAATATGATTTTTGTGATTTTAGTTTTGGGTTAAATGCTAGGAATGGCAATGGATGTTTTTTGTTTATTTGTTTATTATTGTGGGTCGTACTTTTATTTCGTCTTATTATAGCATTGTATTTTGAAAGCATTCCAAACCAAATACAAAGTAATTTTTAGTGTCATAATTGGAGAGATTTATTAAAGTATAATGCCAAATTTTTTTTTTTTTAAATTTGCAATGTTATAATTAGACAAATTTTTGAAAATTTGGTCTCTTACTCTCTTAACTAAAAAATGTCAAAATAATAACAGAATGAGGTACAAATAGGACGTTTTAATAAACAAATAAATGAGAATATATTGCTTATTTAAAAAAAATTAAGTGATGCTTATGGATATGATATTATTTTTGTGATCTTCGTTTTGGGTTAAATGCAAGAAATAACAAAATATTTTTATTTGTTAGTTTGTTATCATATCATACTTCTATTTAGTTACAACATTAAAGCAATGTTATGCAGGTAAAAATTATTTTTTGACAATATAATTGGAGCATTTTTCAAAATATAATGTGTAATATGAAATATTAGAAAATGTAATATAATAATTGGATAGATTTAAAAAAAGAAGACAAAAATAGTCTAATCTCATAAGTTTATGCCAAAAAATAATCAAAAATTAGACAAATGACCAAAATAGCCACGGTCTTTGTAGATGAAGGAAGTCAATTGCAAAAAGTATACCTCATTTGCCAAAGAGGCTCTCACTTGAAAATAACCTTGGAACCACCTCCGAAAATTACTGCTCATCTGCGACACTCTCTCAACCATCTATTAAAATTTTTTTAATTATTTTTAATTAATTGAATACTTTTTTAGGTGGGTTATATATATATATATATATATATATATATATATATATATATATATATATATATATATATATATATATATATATATATATATATATATATATATATATATATATTGCAAGTTAAGGATGAATTCAACTACATGAGTCGTAATATACTACAGGCTACGCTAGGTACATTGGAGAATCCAACAGTTCTTCGTCTTCATCTACCTTCTCCGAGGAACCTGCACAGAGACTAGACCCACACGCGCAGCTGACAAACCTTGGTGCATAGCACACGCCCACCCCGTAAGGACTCCCTGCAGGCAACTGACTGGGGGAAACCAGCCCCGGATACACTCTTCTCAGCCTAGTATAAAGGCTACAAGCTTTAGCGTAATATCTTTTGCTTAACTTGTGCGTAGTAAGGTTCGAACCCACAACCTCCCCTAAGGGAGGCATGAGTCTTACCCGTTCCGACCAACCGAGAAGTGTGTGTGTCTGTGTGTGTGTGTGTGTGTATATATATATATATATATATATATATATATATATATATATATATATATATATATATAATTTTAAAATAGTGAAATAATTTTTTTTGTTAAAAATTATTTATTTTTGAATGTACAAGCGTTCAATGCACATTTTTTGCATTCTCGGCTTGTACATTTGCAGATTATGCACCTAAGATTTTTATTTATTTGTTTATTTTTAAATTTCGAAAAAATATAAAATGCTAGGTAAAGATCCAGAAAAAATGTAAAAAAATTTAAATTGCAAAATAAATTTTTTTTTTTGGTTAAAATGATTTTTTTGTTGAAAAAATCAAATTTTTATTAAAAAATTGGTTTTTAAATTTGATAATTGTTGGTAAAATGAAGTTATTTATTTAAATGTTAGGATATGTTCTGAAAAATAAAATGCATTTTTTAAAGGGCTTTTGTCATAAAAATCCTTAACTTTTTCCTAAATGTTCGGTTTTGTCATTCTATGGATTTTATGTCCACTAAAGAACAAAATTTGCAAACTTTTCTCTATCTTTGTCCCTGAAACCTATTATAACAGGTTTCTAGGTTACCTTGAAAGTATTTTTGCATAGAAGTCCTTGAGTTTTTCAAAAATATTCGGTTTTGTCCTCTAACACTGCCACCACCCACTACCAGCACCCACCACCACTGCAGTGGAAGTGGTGGTGGAGGGCAAAACCAAACATTTTCGAAAAACTTAAAGACTTTTATACGAAATTAATTTAATGGTTAAAATGTAAAAAATGTGCAAACATAAGGACTTTTATGTGAAAATAATTTGAAGGTAACCTGGAAACCAGCTATCACAAATTTTAGGGACAAATATAGAAAAAAGTTTGCAAATTTTGGGCTTTAGTGGACATAAAATTGAACGACAAAACCGAACATTTATGACAAATTTAAGGACTTTGATGACAAAAGCCCTTTTTTAAATTGCTAAAAAATTATATTTTGGTTAAATATAATTTTTTGTTGAAAAATTCTATTTTTTTAAAAAGAAAATTTGATAATTGTTTGTAAAATTAAAAACAAATCGCAGATGGTTAAGAGAGTGCAGATGAGGAGTAATTTCCTCAGGTGGTTGAAATGTCATTTTCGAGTGAGAAAAAAAATCGCAGGTGAGAGCCCATTTTCGTAGATGCCTCCTCTCATCTCTGAAAGTGCTAGCTATTTTGGTCATTTGACTTACTTTTAGCTTATTTTTGGAAAAACATTATAAGATTAAGCTAAATATGTCGTTTTCTCTTTTAAAAAATATGCCTCTTAATTAAACGACATGATAATATAATGAAATAAAAGTGTGGCCCTTTAACAAATAAAAAAATAAAAGAGAATATTTAGCTTATTTTAAGAACATACTTAATTAATTTTATGCTTAAAATCGTCGTATGGTTTTTATCATTTTAGTTTTGGTTTAAATGCAAGAATTAATGTTGTATCTTTATTATTTGATTAGGGGTAACTGTAAAAAAAAAAAAAAAAAACCCTTATATTTTACCATTTTTTTGTTTAGACTTAATTCTTTTATTTAAAGAAAACCTTACAATTTTTTAGTTGTTTCTTTTAGTAGATTTACTAGTATTCTTTCAGTTTTACAAAAAAAATTTCGAAAATCGCTCAACTTTTTTTTTTGTTCCTGAAAAGACCTCAACTTTTTTTCTTCGAAAAGCCTCTTACATTTGGCAATCTTTTTTCGATTATAATATTCTTTTGTTTTGACTATATAATTCCCTCTGTTTTTCTTGATGTTGTTTATGGTGTTTTTGCTAGCTGTTTAACACTAAATTTAAATCTTAAAAAAACAATTGACTCTTTTCAAAAGAAAGAGTAACGATGTAATGTCCAAAGCTAGTTGGTAAAACACATATCAAAACCTATTTGCAGAATGCTCAATGATTATATAAGGTGAAGAACAACAATTATACATTTTCATTCTTCTCTGAAATGCATTAATCATTTGTAAATATAATTGTTGTATATGAATATTGTTGGATTAGGTGTCTATGCCATGACTAATAATTAGTATTTATCTAATTAATAATGGCATAGTCTATTTGGGTTGCCCTCATAGCTGGAGGTTTGGTAGAAAGTTCAATAGAGAGAAAGATTGATTTATTATGTGATTAATAAATCAATAGAAATTAAATAAATAGTTTATTAATATATTAAAGTGATAATATATTAATTAGAAACTATATTAATTAATTAGAAATTAATCTGAAATTAATTGGAATTAATTTGGTGATTAATTTGATTAATTAAAGGTGCAGGGGCTGAATTGTAATTATTCAATAGTTGAGTAAGTGACAATTAGGGTAGGTTAAGTGGGCAACGAAATTATGGAGGGATAATCCATAATTTCGATTATTATATGTTATGATAAATAGATTTGAATTGATAGATAAAGGTTTATCTTATTTGAATTCAAAAAGGTTTATCTCTAAAGGCTTATCTGGTGGCCTCTTGGAAACTATAAATAGAGACCCCTAGGCACCATAAAAGCCACGACTTTTTCCTCTCCTCCCTCTCTCTGGAACTTTCGAAAACCCTAGTCTTGGGTGTGACATCATTTGAGGCAGGGCATTTGCGTTGCTTAGCTTGCAAGAAATCCTAAAATGTTAGTTTTTCTGATTTATTTTTTAGTAATTTTTCTTGTGGCCTTTTAGGAAATATTATATGTTCAATTAGAAGAAAACATAGATCCTTATAGGTTGCATGTGAACTTAGGATTTTTAGTTCATAGATTTGCATAAAACCCTTCAGTGGTATCAGAGCATTTTGGCTGTTTTCTTGTTGAATTACTATAATAGTTTTCCTAAATTTTAGGGTTTAAAGCTTATAAACCCTAATTATATTGAAATCGATTTAGGGTTAGGGTTTTGAAATCGAAAATTATGGGGTTTAAGATAGGTTTAAATTAATTTGATTAATTTGGTAAAACCTATCTACATTTGAATTAATTTAATTAATTGGTAATTAAAAGATAATTCAAGGATTTAATTTAATTTAAATTTAATTGTTTTAAATTGGCAAAAGTTAAAATATAAATCCTAAAATATTTTAAAAGGTTTAAAATATCAAAATTTAATTAATTTAATTAATGGTTTAATTAAAAGATAATTAAATCGATTTTAAAATGTTTAATTTAATTTTAAATTTAAAAGTTTAAATTTCAATAAATTAAAAGATAAACCAAAAACATTTTAAAAGGTTTAAAATTCATCTTATATATATTATAATTAAAAGTTAATATTATATGTATAAGATTTAATGGTTAGTCAAATTGATAGTAGGTCTCATTCACGAAACTGATCTATAAAGTGGGTATAAGGAGACTGCCTATAAAATGGCAGTCTAATGGGTGTCCACTCTCACCCACTGCTCGCCTGACCAGTGGAGGGTCGTTAGCCGAACGGGTTTGATAGGACCAACTTAATCTCATTAAAAGTAAAATGATATTATTCAAAGTACTGGAACAGCTTAATAAAACCCAAATCTAGTTACTTTAGGAAAAATATGAATTTGTGCTAATCCATGAAATTGCACGTTGCACTTTATGAAACATTGGTGGAGCGTGTGGTTTACCGGCACACCAATAGGGGTTCATAAAGAGTTGCTATGGGTTTCACGGGTGTTATCATTGTTGATGGAGCGTGTGTGGTTTACCGGCACATCAATTAGAGGTGATAATTAACCCGAGAGTACCAAGCTAATTTGCATGGTTATTCACATCCAGTTTGTGATCCTCGGCATCCCAATCACAAACAGTGGAGCACATCCGAGATTAAACATGACATTGAAAAGTTCAATGAATCTCAACAGATCTAGGAATTTCATAAGATGAAATTGATAAGTGTTTATCTACCTCAATGGCCATTATGTTGTGATTACGGCATCCCTCTTCACACCATAGTTGGGGTATTTTGGATCCTAGCCTTATTAAATAACATATTGGGTAATTATTTAAAAGGATCAATTAAACTAATAAATTCTGTTTATTTTATAGATGTCAAGTGTCAATTCTCCTCCTTCTCCTCCTTCACCCATTTCTGAAAGCATCAAAATGCAGCTGCCAAATATGGAAAGGCTGACTGGCATTAACTATAAAGAATGGCTTCACAATTGGAGACTGGTTCTTGGCATTTCTGGCAAGCTACATCTCACCGAGTATCCGATCCCGGTCCCACCGGAACAAGTCATCATAAAAGGTTATTACGATAAGCATAACTTCTTAGTTGATGAATCCGAAGAGATTCGTGACCTCATGCTATTAACCATTGACCCCGAGTTCCGCAAGGATTTTGAATCCTTGGGGCCATATGAGTTAATGCAACTGGTTGAGGAAAGGTTCCAAAAACCAGTTGAAGAGGAACAAGCTAGGATCTTCAAAAGACTTGCAGAGTGCAAGCTAAAAGAAGGAAGTAGCATCAATTCACATGTTCTTCAGATTGAAGCGTACATAGGCGAATTGTACAAACTTGGTTATTCCATGAGTCATGAAAAGAGTGTTAACATTCTACTCGCCTCGCTGACCAGCAAGTACGATCTGTTCATTCAGACATATAGAAAGGAAGACCAGAAAAGGACCCTCATGGAAATGCGTCCACTATTGACTTTATATGAGTCACTCTTGGACAGGCATAGCTCCAATGACCCAGCTACTTCTGGATTAAGTCCAGTGAAGAGACGTAACAAGAAACGGTCGAGATCGCCCGGACATGTCTCAAACTGGGAATCCACCAAATCGGATACAGTCATAGAAAGATTGGAAGACGCTCCAACTCTTTTGAAAGCTCAGGTATATCTAAAAACCTCAAAACTCTTGTTCCAAGATTTCTTGATACATAATGTGATAGTCACATTTTGGTTTGTATGCAGGGAATCAAGAAGGCACGGGACTCTGGCGCATAGGAGCACATTTGGATTGGATCTCCAGCTCGTGCAGTTTTGAAGTTTAGATAGATATTAAAATATTGTTATTAGCCTTTAGATGTATTTTGACATTGTCTATCATATATTACATTGTTCAATGATTTTTTGTTTTTAACAAAATTGCCAATTTTCTTTTAACATCTGTTGTATGAAATTGTCCTTGAAATGCTATATGAATGTGTTGAATGCATGATTAGTAATAACTTGAATGTTGATGCATCCAAAGTGTTTGGATTCAAGAATTGTGTCATTTAAGATTGTTAATACAAATGTTATAAGAATCAATTCAACCAAAGGTCCAGTTGGACAGGACTTTGGAATCATTTGACTTAAAGTCACTTGATGAATTGAGTTCTTAATGTGTTAAGAAATGAATCAACCAAAGGTCCAGTTGGACAGGACTTTGGAATCATCTGACTTAGAGTCAGATGATGATTAAGTTCTTTATAAAGCACATGTGGCAAGAAATGAATCACCCAAAGATCCAGAGGATAGGATTTTGGAATCAGTTGACTTAGAGTCAGCTGAAGATTGCAAGTCTTGAGCAAAGTTAACAAAGTTATAAGTCTACATAAATATGTAAAGGACATTGAGATTAAGAGCAACGAACACACCTGTTGCTGTGTATTGCTCGAATCTTGATAAAGAACACAATTGTTTGTACTTCACGATATTTATCATTCGGTATGACAAATATGACTTCGCTTATCGGGATAAGCGATTGAATTGAAATCTTGAACAGTTCAAGGACTTCAAAGGAAGTACAAGTTCCACAGAACCTGAGCGATAACATAAACTGAGAAAAAGGTTTCACAGTTCATTCTCTTCCAAGAACATTAATGGTTATAATGTGTCTTAGGGAAGATAATGGAGCATTGGTCGAAACAGTTCGATCATCGATGTATGAGATACATTGCCAATTAGTTTCTAATAAATTGAATACTATACCAGTTAGTCCACAGAAATCATATTCCGACCACATCATAGACTAAGTAGGTATTGCCGACACTGTCTGAAATGTAAAACTGGGATTATCCCACTCATACAAAGAAAGTCCAGGGTCTTGTAGTGTTCATCCGAACCTCATGACTAGCCTGAACATGATCAGCATTGTCGTTTCATTGGCTATCCCGCTGTAACTGTAAAAGAAGAGCTCTTTTAGAAAGAACTCATGTTCTAAGGAAACAGTGGGAGTTGGGACAGTCCTGAATGAGTTCAGGATTAGCCAAGTGAAAGAACCTTTAGTCATCACTAGGCTTGGAGCAGAAATCAGATTTCTGTTTTGCAACTGACATAATCTCCTCTTGGCCAATAGTATTGATCACCATCATAAGTAGTTATGATCAGCGTGACATTCCGATTGGTGGTAAAACACTATAGTTGGTACGGATTTATAAACTGACTACTTGGAAGCATTGGTGAGCCCGGTTGCTGCCAAACAAGAGAACCTTAGGGCGAGACACAGTCTATGTGAAATTTTGATTGATTTTACACCTGGTCTAAAAACCAGTGGGAGTAACAGAATCATCAAAAGAAAGCAACATGGACAGATACATACCTTCAGAACATCTGGTTGAGTGAGGCGATACTTAGAGTCAAGTAATTGATTCTGGGAGAAGCACTCTCAATAGAAGATGAAATTCGAAAGGATACTGTATGGCACATTGTGAATCGTTAGTGGAGCGCGTGTGGTTAACCGGCACACTAATAGGGACTCACAAAGAGTGTCATAGTACAAAGGTAAATAGGCCTGAGATTTCCCCACGGGCATCTCGCAAGAAAGGACATTCAGATTCTCAAAAATATGCCAAAGGATTGGATTTTGAGAAAGGGCTGAAAGATTTCCATTAAAATGTCAGAAAGGTTTGGATTCTCAAAATGGGCCATAAGTCCTGGATTTTGTGAATAGTCCATAACCGTGTCAAAGCCAGCGGGAGTGTCGCTGTTATCTACTATCTCCATATGGGGGTTACATACTGTTTCTAGGAAACGTCTCTTTTCATTACGAAGTGTAATGACATGGTGTTAAGAGACGGATCGCTATGAAAGGCTTAATAGAAATACGGCATACTCAGGTGGTTGTAAACGTCTATGAGATAGATCCAGATTCTGCCAATATGATCTTGATGAGATTCAAGATGCATAGATTTAGGAAAGGGTTTTCTTATCATTGCAAAGTGTGATGACTTGGCATGAAAGAAATCAAGAAGGTGCAATATTCTCACGTAATTCAAAGTCATCTATTAGATAGATGAAATCGCCAGCATAGACCTAGCCATTGTAAGCATGATATTGATAAGATTCAAGATGCATGAGAAGAGTCTCCGAAAGGAAATAGTTTTTTGAAAATCATGACACAAGGATTATAAATAATCTTTGGATTCCGAAAGGGTTTGGAATAAGATTGGATCGGGTTCCACAAGTTACTTGGATCGATCATAATGTCATGAACATGTTGATGCTTAGGGCGTAGTAAGTTGGATTCATGACATTGTCTGGCTGGGAATACTGGATGGATTGTTTGAACTCAAGTGAGAATTCATTGGGAAATGATTGGGGTGAAAGTGATATGGTTAATTTGAAAGATTTTCCAAAGTGGTAATTATTAACGTCAGGTCATGATGTTAAAGGACTTCATGGTTAAAGAGTCTCGTTGGTATTCTGATGGAGCGCGTGTGATTCACCGGCACATCATAACACGTCGAAATAGTCTTAGGGTGCAATCAAGTAGACTAAAGACTCCAGAAACATAGGAAGTCACAGTACAAATTACCAGTATGGAGTTAGGAGAGAAATTGATAGGATAACATATTGAAATGTTATCGGATGAGCATCTGATTGGATCATCTGCAATAAAGTGTATAAGTATAAGATACTTTGGAAACATAGAAAGAGTGTAAGGTTCATAAAGACATATCTGTAAAATTAGAATTGAAAGTTTAAAAGAAATATTGAAACCGATAATAGTTTATGACAACGTCCGATTTGGTGATTATCTTGTGGAGACTTGGTAATAAGCAATAGTAGCTGCCAGTCAGATCTTCATGTTTCGCTTTCGCATGTTTTACTTCCCGAATAATTTAATTATTCAGAAAGGTCCACAGTCGCTCATACTTTGGGAAGTAAGTATTGAATTAAGACTGTCATGAATTGGTTTGTAGACTGTCTAAGGAGTTAGACATAGCAATAGGATTGCTACAACATTCATGAGTACTTAGAAATAGAGATTTGAGTATTGGATAAACCCACGCTCAATAGATTGCTTCATGGATTATATCACAAGCAATGTTTGAGACGATAATATCTTATGATCTTAAAGTGGAGAGATATGAGTTATAATTTACAAAGGCAGTTGTTCATTGATAGTACGAAAACGCATCGGTAACTCGATGTTATAAAACGTGCTGTTGTGAATAATTTGACTGGTAAAAGATATAAGCATATGAGTCGAAGCTTATTCGTTCCTTGACCCTGATGGGAAACAGATATCTGTAGGCCTCTCGATGATTTTGAAGTTGACTAAAGTGCTGGCCAGCCTAGACTAAATTAATGTGTTCAATTAGAAGTTCTAAAGTCATAAGCAGAATCGAAAAATCGAGAAACAGAATATCGGACAAAGATTGATCTCAATCCATGTCTTGTGTCTGAAAATATCTTGTTGGAGGAAGGATCATATGATCACTTATCTATGGACAGAACTGACTGGGTCAGAGTTCGGCAGCAGTTTCTAGGAAGCTACAATTTGCTGATTAATTAGAGGGTAAATTAGTAATTATAGTCATAGACTTATCCAAGTGGGAGACTGTTGGATTAAGTGTCTAAGCCATGACTAATAATTAGTATTTATCTAATTAATAGTGGCATAGTCCATTTGGGTTGCCCTCATAGCTGGAGGTTTGGTAGAAAGTTCAGTAGAGAGAAAGATTGATTTATTATGTGATTAATAAATCAATAGAAATTAAATAAATAGTTTATTAATATATTAAAGTGATAATATATTAATTAAAAACTATATTAATTAATTAGAAATTAATTGGAATTAATTTGGTGATTAATTTGATTAATTAAAGGTGCTAATTAAAGGTGCAGGGGCTGAATTGTAATTATTCAATAGTTGAGTAAGTGACAATTATGGTAGGTTAAGTGGGCAACGAAATTATGGAGGGATAATCCATAATTTCGATTATTATATGTTATGATAAATAGATTTGAATTGATAGATAAATGTTTATCTTATTTGAATTCAAAAAAGTTTATCTCTAAAGGCTTATCTTGTGGCCTCTTGGAAACTATAAATAGAGACCCCTAGGCACCATAAAAGCCACGACTTTTTCATCTCCTTCCTCTCTCTGTAACTTTCGAAAACCCTAGTCTTGGGTGTGACTTCATTTGAGGCAGGGCATTTGCGTTGCTTAGCTTGCAAGAAATCCTAAAAGGTTAGTTTTTCTGATTTATTTTTTTAATAATTTTTCTTGTGGCCTTTTAGGAAATATTATATGTTCAATTAGAAGAAAACATAGATCCTTATAGGTTGCATGTGAACTTAGGATTTTTAGTTCATAGATTTGCATAAAACCCTTCAATGTGATTGATTTTTCTTCATAACCTTTCTCCTTTAAAACGTTTTAATCATTTGTGAGTACAATTGTTGTACTTGTATATGAATATGTAACCTAATTTTTATTCGTAGCCTTTCTCTTTTAAAATGTTTTAATAATTTATGAGTATAATTGTTGTACTTGTATATGAATATGTAATCCAAATTTTCTTGGTAGCCTTTCTTTTTTAAAATGTTTTAATCATTTATGAGTATAATTGTATTAATGTGTATAAATACCTAGTTTCATGCGGAATCATTTAGGAGGAACTTAAATATATATAAAGAGAAAAGAAATCACACAATCATAAATTTATATGAGCTACATCAAATCTACAAAAGTGTTATATCAACAACAATTAATAACAAAAATTAACAAAATTTCAATAGTTTCATGCCCGATAAAACAACAACAAAAAAAACGCCCTTAAAATAAAGCCTCGCCATAACACATCATGACACGCCTTGACTAACCTTAGACACATATGGACTTGGAATCGCCAATTCCAGCTTGCCGCCATGTCACACCATAGAGTTTATAAATATCAATTAATTTGATGAAACCGTGAGATTGAAGAGTAATTTCTATGTATTGAAAGACAGATTACATAAAATGAACAAAAAAACAAGCTATTTACATTTCACACCTTCTCTAATGTACATAACTAGCCTCTAATGTATGGAATAATTACAAAAAAAGAAAACTATACATAAAAAATGTCTTTACAAAGAAAAAGCTAAAAGATGGGTTTCTTCAGCATATGCCTCTCCCTTTCGAAAAGAAACCTAGAGCCATATAAAAACCGACCTAATAGAGGAAATTTCGGGCTACTGAATATCATATACGTGACGGTAGCAAAACAGCTGATAAAAATCGGTATCCATGTAGAATAATGTTGATAGAGTATCAAAAAGTTGATGAGAAAAGTGAGAATCATGGTCGCTATAGAGATGAAAAGCGATGCCATACATATCATCAATTGTTGGGGTAACGAAATCATGAAATCATGTTCCGTGTAATCCGATCCCAAAATAGATAACACCAAAAGAATCGATGTTGAGGCAGATATAAACGATAACCCGTCAAATATTATAAAAATTTTCGAAAGATTTTTTTTGAGGAAAATTGGCATCCCGGTCACTTGGTCGTATCCACCTGGAAAAGTAAACGCAGCCGCAAATGAGATAGTGGCTATAAGTGACGCAACCACCATTAATTGGGCGGCGGTTTCCTTCATCCATTCTTCACCTTTCGAAAATAAATCTTTATGGTTTTTTGTGAATACTTCATGTGGTGTTAACCCGGCGGCATTCTTTTTTTCTCGAAAAGGGGGAGGGAGTATAGCTTCCACTTCCTAAATTACAAAAATTACATTATTATTATCTCAACATTTTATTTTACAACAAAATGGAAACTAGAAAGATGTACCTTGAACCATAATGTTTCTAGATGCAATTGTAGACCAACTCCCGGAATGTTCTGTAGTCTATTAATCTTTGCACTCTCTCCAACCAAATGCAACATATTGTTACCATTTTTGTCTTCAAGAGTAATTATTAAATTCCTTAGTGACCCAATCTCATACAACAAATTGTAGATACCTTCATGACGATGTGACACAGCAATGTGAAATATACTTTGGTTATTATCATTTACCTCGCGTACTAAATGCGGATATTGCCGAATAACTTCCACCACAAAAGCAGTGTTACCCATTTCGGCAGCAAGAAAAAGTACTCGCGAAGAGTATTTTCTATTTACGGGTTTTGAAGTTGATATGTTTTCATTAGCAGGGCCTCTGAATAGGTTAAATATTCTAAAAGGCATTTTTGAAATGTTGTCTGAAATTGCTCTTAGTAGTTGTAATTCTTCTTGTTTTTCCTTTTCAGCACGTGTATCCTTTTCATCTCCCGTTGTTTGGTCAGGTGGTCCTCTTATTATTTCGTCAATTTGAGCTTTGGGTAGTTTCACAATTTCTGCCCAGATTAGTCTAAGTAATTGTAACGCATAGCTTTCCATGTCAGGAATCCCAATCCTTAAATGACATACTGCAAAAACTAAAACACCAAACAAATTATTCATGCTAATATATTATAAGTAGAATGAACAAAATATAAAATTCAGATTCTTACATGAACATTTTAGTCTCCAAAAAATATTAGCTCTTGTAGCATCAAATGCATAAGGTTTTCGAGCAAGTAGTCCAAGTACACTTCCATTTATAGCAAGTTCCGGACAATCTGTCACAATTTGTAATGCAACATCTACAAAAAAAAAAAATTATCAAAAAAAACTCAACAAGCTATAAAATATCAAAATCATGAGTTACTTACCAAATAGATTTGCTTCAACGCATTTCACAAGAACATAACCCCTATTATGATATGTCCAAAAATCACCTGTCATTTTCTGGGAATTATGATACAGATACGTCACCATTTCATGTTTTCCAAATAGGGCCGCCATGTAAAGTGGCATCATTCCTCGACTATCAGGAATATCCAGTAACGACCTGTTCTTATTCACCAAAATGGAAGCTATTTTGACATTTCCGGCCATGGCTGCCAGACAGAGAGGGGTTTGACCATTTTGATTTTGAAGTTCTAGGTCTTCCTTTTCCATTAAACTCACCAGATATTTCACAAACCAGTACGATTTCCCCAATACAGCAATGTGAAGTACTGTATCGTAACTTTCCGTGATGCTAAACCGTACAAGCTCCGGCCGTTTGTCAAGGATGATTTTCGCAGCTTTCCAATTGCCGGTGATTGTTGCTTTATACGACGGAACGCAAATCTCATTGTAGTCTTCTCTTCGTCCTTCAAAGTAATTCCAAAATCAATTTGTTAATTACCAATTCGTATTTCCTGTACGAGAATTCAATTCGAAGCTCATGAACAATGAATACAGTTATACAGCACCGATTATCGATTAAAACAGAAATAATCAGCAATAGGAACATAATTGAGAGGAAAAAGTATTACAGAAGCATATCAGTAAGCAATTGGTTGTAGGATTGAAGAACTTACCAACGAGTAGATCGGAACGAGGTAGATTCAATGGTAATGGCGGTTGTGACTGATTATGTGAAGCAATCTGAATGTTGATATGGCGCTGTTGTTGTTCATTGATCAAACTCATGTTCGTACTTGTGGGGTTCATCTCTTCGTTTTCTTAAATCATTAATCAAATCCCACAAAGAAAGAGTATTATGGGTGAGTGGTTTATATTGTCGGAATATACTTATAAGTTACGTCGATGCCAAAGATATTTAAAAAAAAGGTTAACTTGCAAAATGTAGCAATAATTTGTATTATTAAATTCATTAGAGTAACATATTTTTATATTGTACTTGTAGTAACAATCTACTTTGATTATATCAATTAGTTTCCGTTTAAATATAATATCTTACTTTCGTGTTTAATTTAATTGTTTAATATCATGTCATGTATATCACATATATATTATTAGTAAGATAGACTTTTTAAACAATCTGAGATCTTTCCTCCTTCAACATGATTTGATTTCATTAAAGTAAAATGGCTCTTTAATTTCTATATATCACTATGAATTGTTTAATGAATATTATGAACAACTTTTTGTAGGTTTGCATGGAGGAATACGTCGATATGACGATAAAGAAGTGGAGAGGTCGGTCGTTAGTGGCTGCCGGCTTATATCTATATCTATTTCCAGCCGATACTAAAACAGTTCATTAAAATTTAAAATTATATTTTTTAACAGCAAAATATTATTAAAAAAAGCTAGTGGAGACTAGCAAAAATACAAAAAGTCTACATAATACAAAAGGAATAACAATTTAGATACAAGACTAAAGTGTTCCAGATTGTTTATTTAAAATATCTTATGTTTGTTTTTTAAATAGATAACGAAAATTTAAAATTGTTCATATTTGGTCGTGAACTTATATTTGTGCTTGATTTATCCATGAAAATTTTAAAATTATTCACATTTAGTCACTTATGTTTTTTTTGTACACATGACTATTAAACTTATTTTTTTTGTACGCATATGATCAATAACTTAATGGTCATCTGTGGACAAAAATAAAACATAAGTGACTAAATGTGAACAATTTTAAAAAGTTCATGGGTAAATTAAACACATAAATAAGTTTATTGACCAAATGTGGACAAAAAAACATAAGTGACTAAATGTGTAAACATGACAAAGTTCATTACCCTTACAGTTATTATCCCTATTAAAATTGCTTGTTATTTTACCCAGTGTCAAAATAGAGTTTTAAAAAGGTATTTTGGTTAGTTTATCCGATACCAAAACTTAATAGGTTGAATAGGGTCGCCCTGTGCAATATACTAAACATAGGCCCTAAAGTATAAAATGAGGAAAACATCGGATTTGTAAATTTCTTTTTCACTTTTGAGGTTGTTGGTCTACAATAGCTTCTCATACTTGCTTGAAATTTTTTTTTTCTTTCAAACTTTAACAAGTCAATAAAAAAAAGCTTCAAATGAATGCACATTCTTAAAAGAGTAAGTGAACTACTGAAATCCATGTGAAAATAAGCCAAATTCTACCTAGACATCGCTTGTCACTTTAAGTTTATTCTAAATTAAGTAAAATACGTAATACAAATTAATTGCATTTTAAGTAATCCCTAAATAAGTACAATCCAATGGACAACAAACTATATTTCATTTCAAATAATAAAACTGAAATTCTACTCGGCAAGGCAAAAATAAAATGTTCTTGGGGAAAAATAAAGACAATTGAGAAAAATAATAACTTAGTTAAAAAATTACGCTTGAGAATTTGACAGTGATGTTTGGTTTAACAAAGAAATCTGACTCGTGAACACTTGTGTTCGTTTATGAACATGTTGCTTTATAATTATGGTAATTGCATAAATGACAAATCATCACATGATTAGTCAATGTGTTATTTCTGAATTTCTGAGGTGTTTGTCGTTTGCATTGACAATTTTTTTTTTTTGAAAATGATAATTTGTTTCACTATTTGTATTTGAGTATTTGGGATATCAAAGTACACGTGATGATTTCTGACCGAGGGTATTTGAATATCAGAAGATGATCTTGAAACTGTTGTAGGATTTCAATCGCCATCGGTTTCCATCCTAGATTTTTGAGATTGTGTATCATTGGAAATCGGAGACTATCGAGAATGGAGATGGAACGACGCTTCAATTTTCATGATTTCAATTCCTGCCTCTACAGACTACGAAGATTATCAGTTTGATCTCTTACACCCTAAACTATTTGGGCCTAATAAACAGTAATACACCTAGAAATTTTGGGCCATTAGTAGACTATGGGTACTGCTCAAAAGCACCTTTTGACTCCCAAAGGGCCGACCTGAGGTTGATAAGTTATTTTTTAGCATTTGTCAAAGGATGTTTATGTGTGTAGTGATAAAATAACTTATTAAAAATTTCTTAAATAAGTCAATAAATATGAGAAAAATAATGTATCAAAAACTATTTATTTAAATGCGAATAAGTGCTTATAGAATCTTCCTATCCAAACACTTAAAACTATTTATTATCGGTGTCAAACCACAATAAATCAATAAACATTTTAAATAAACAATCCCAAACACCCTAAACCTACTTGGACACCAATAAAAATATAGGACGACGATTCATTATAGCAACTTTAAAACTCTTCACAAACCTCCATATCGAAGAATCCAAATTAAACAAATGGAAACGGTCATTGATTCTTATAATCGTATAGAAATTTAAAATAATTTGAAGTATGTTGGTTTAAATGAAAATATTAGTATATTATTTCTTGTAGTTAACCGAGACAAGTATTTTTCTAATTTAGTTGTTTTAACTTCTAACAAAATTGCAACTGTCTTTTATTGGTTTTTGAAGCTGTTTATTTTATTTTCTGTAATTATTACAAAATACTAACTAATTGATTATGATAATCAGCAAGGTTTTCTTAAATTTGTCTAAATAAAACGTTTTTGTTTTTGGTCCAAATATATTATAAACAAAAACCGGACAGCATATAGATATTCAAATATATATCGAGTCATATATTTCCTTTTTAGAGCATAAACTATATTTTATCTAATTTACATGTAACTTTGCAAGAAATAAAAATAATGTTTGAATTGAATATAGATCATTTGGTTTTTACATTGCTTGAATTGAAACTAAAAACATATACCGATATGAAACAAGGGTTATTGATCTATTGGCCCTATAAACTACTCCAAATTATTTTAAAAGGTCACTCAACTAAAATTTGCTTCTTTCAAGCCATTAAACTCCAAAATAAACTGTTAATTTAGTCATTTTTTCAAGAATTAACCGGTTAGCCGGTTGAAATATAATTTTTAATTTTCAAGAATACCACGTGTACACAGTACACGTCACACTAACAGCTCATAGGAAATCTACGAGATTAGGGATTTTTTTGTTCCTGCGCTGTCAAACATTTGCGAAGAAAAATGGTTGGGGAAGATGAGATTGAAGGGAGAAACAGAGATGATGAACTAATGCATTACAATTCGACCAATTTATCGCTTCCAATGATCTTACAAACACATCGATGGCCATGGTTACCTCAAGCAACCCCATGAACAACACTTCGTGTTCTTCAGCTTCCATGATCGATTCCTTTTGCCAAACACCTCCGACCATTTGGGATCATCACCCCACAAATCCACAAATGTTAGGAGCTTTCAGCGATTTGAATATGCAAAACAATCCGACTACTTCATCCTCCTCACTTGGGTTCCGAAAAGGAAATCTCCTCGCCCCTTCTTGGCCCCCACCAAATTCCGCCATTAAAAGAGGCGGTATGTTCTTAGCACCGCCGACTGCCACTTCATCTTTGAGTCCTTATAATAATAGACCCGTTCAAGGACAACCACAAGAGGGTTTTGTAAACGGCTTCAAATCCACATCTGGTGAAGGATCGAAAGACATTCCACTTCCTACAGTGAAGGGCGGTTCTGCTTTTTCCGGAAGTCAACCCAAAAACGACGCTAGACAGGGCGGTTTTGCTTTTTCAGGTAATAACCTCCCCGGTGAATCTGAATACAGTTAAAAAGTTAAAAAGCGACTGCAATCGCTGACCTAGCACCATTTATTTTGTCACTTTCGCTACAAAAGGGGCTGACTTTGAAGGAGTCAAATACGCCATTGAAAGAATCTTGAAGCTTGTTCAAAACAATGAATTCACATGTTCATGGCCCACCACAGAAGTACCAACCTATGAATAATTATTAGAAAACGATAAGTAAACCGATTGTCACGACTTCAAATTTTGAGGGCTTAACTTGTAAATATTATAAATACTCTCACCTTTCATTCTTTACAGCCCCATTTATGTATTCTGTCGTTTGCGTGTGATTTTAATTCCATTTTGAGTTCATTCTGCTGTTGATTTGGAGAGAGAGAGAGAGAGAGAGAGAGAGAGAGAGAGAGAGAGAGAGATTTGAAGTTAAGAAAGATGACGATCGGAGTATTGGAGGTGAATCTGGTGGATGCTCGTGGTCTAAAAGGATCAGGTTTCCTGAGTACGTATTTTTGTCGTTCCAATCTTTATAATCAATAAAAAACCGTAGATATTTTCTTTAGAAAGATTTACAAGCACCAAATAACTTTATACTCCTTCTTGACTTTGGTGCAGACAAAATAGACCCATATGTGGTGAAAATGTTCATAATGCTTGCCATGTGTACTGCCAAATAAGCTCTTGACCGGCTCAACAGGTATCCCTTCCAAAAAGGGCTAAATAGACACGATTTTTTTCTCTTTAATGGCTTAAAACAACGAAAATAAAGATCAGGGACCTTTTAAACTATTTTCAGATACTTTGTTGGGTCAATAGATCAATAACCCCATGAAACAAAGCAAGCATCATGTTATTTGTAACCCCAAATAAAATAAACAAAAAAAGAGACATGTATTGTACCTTAGAAATACTATATTGGTGTAGACTTGCTTCCTGAACTAGTAACATATCTCATTGTGTGGCATTTATCATACAAGTTGTAACCTAAGAAAAGCATATAATATTTGCTAGTTGTAAGCCCATGTTTCAAGAAATGAATATGGAAAATACACAAAAAGTTATTATGGGCACAAGATGGGTATAAACCATTATTTAAGCAAAGGAAAGCAAAAATCATTGCCTTTTTACTTCGTTCAGGATTCCGAAATAATAGCATGGCTGGGTAAGTTGATGTATTTCTCAAATTCAAATTATAGGAAATTATTGTTAAAAATAAAGAATTATCAATATTCATATAAGAACACATGCATGAAAATAAAGAATTATCAATATTCATAAAAGAACACATGCATGGATCAAATACAAAATAATAAATGCTAGAAAACCCCGCCTCTTCCAAATATTATAGTCTAAGGGGCTGTTTGTTTTTTGTTTGAAGATCTTCCTGACCACTTTTGTCTGTGCCACGCAGACGGCGCGCAGACCTAGTCTTTCGCAGATTGTTTGTTTTTTCGAAGACCGCAGATGTAAAGAAGTCTGCGCGTGGTCTTCTTGGGACAGATGTGGGCCAAAGTCTGCAAGGCTCTTTTGACATCTTCTAGCTAAAAATATAACCTAAAAAAAATTTCCGCCTCCTCTGTGTTTCTCCCGCTCCTCCCAAAACCCATTATCGACGCTCCTCTTCTCTTCCTGGTGCTCCGCCGCTGCCACCGTTGCCGGTATTCCGCTGCTGCTGCTCCGCCGGCGCCGCTGCTCTCCTCATATCATGTAAGATTTTCTTGCTTTATTTGCTGCAATCGTCTTCGATTTCTGCTGCATGGGTCTTCGGTTTCTCATTGTCGGTCGTCTCTTCTCTCTCCGGCGTCTCTTCTCTTTCCGTCGACGATCACAAGGGTATGCTTCTCCTCCCTCGTGATTTGTTGCTGCTGCTTTCTTTTTCCTAAGTTGTTGTTCAGTTAATTTTAGGGCTGAATATTGTAGTTTGTTAGGGTTTTTTGTTAGAATATACGATATTTTTGTTGCTGAAATTCGTATTTGGTGTTGAATTTCAATATTATTGATGTTTTTTGCTGTTAATTTCATTATTCGATGCTATTTTTTTTGCTGTGAAATTGCTAGTTTGTTGCTAAAATCTGGGGGTGAGATATTGAGAACCTTGTGGCTTCAATTCAATAGAAGATTACGGTTTTGAAGCAGGAAGTTGATGATCTTGTTGAGTTTGTTGAAGATATTTAATCGGTTATAGTTTTTTTTTTCAACTTAATGAGGTTACGTGAGTAATTATTTGTCTAGATATTGTGTTGTTAAAGCCAACTTTAATATTTGAGGTTTTTTATTGTCAACGTTTTGTAGAAGCTTGATTTTTATACCAAATAGACCTAAGCTTTTTAGTTATGTTGCTATTGGTGCAAGAATGATGAAGTTAAAATCTCATTATTTGTTTTGAAAATGGATAACGAGATTTCCATTTCAATTCAATTTATTTTACATTCTACAGACTTTAAAAAACAAACAGTCTTCTTTTTGCAGACTGTAGACATTTGGTCCACCTCTTCTTCTACAGATATCTGCAGATATGGTCCGCAGACTGCAGACATTTTACCTCTTCAAAAACAAACAGTACCTAAAAATGCAAAAAAACAAAAAAACAAAAAAACAAAAAAAAAACAAAAAAACAAAAACAAAAACAAAAACAAAAATAAAGTCTAAATGCTAGAGCAAAACCTTTTTATTCAATATATTTTATTTTACTTTCTTAATTATTTTTAATTTTTAAAACTTTATCATTTGTTATTCTATATAATTTAGTACAATTTATTTTAGTTTTGTATCGTAATATATTAATTTTATTTAATGTTTTTATTAAGAACTCTTTCTTTTTTTAAATATTATACATGTTTGAAAAATAACAATTTAGATGAGAGCGCTTTATAAAACATTTTTTTTAAATAAGATTAATTATTTAATTCTAAAAAATCTTTTGAAAGCGAAATTAATGAGATTTTGTAATAAAATTAGTGGATATACATCATTATATAAAATAAAAAATGGATGATTATCGATCAACTAAAAATTATTTTTGAATCTCAAACTGATTCAAACTTCAATAACAAATTAATTTTTAACACGAAAATAAAGCTGAAAAACACTTTACCACATGTCATGTAAGACTCATGAAACAACAGTTTTTAATAAATAATAACTAGTGGGAAACCGTGCTCCGCACGTGTTTTTTTTTGTTCCTGGTCTCACTATTTTACAGAAACAATCGATTAATTTGTATGTATATATATATATATATATATATATATATATATATATATAAATATATATATATATATATATATATATATATATATATATATATATATATATATATATATATATATATATATATATATATATATATATATATGACACCATGAATGGATAAAAGAAGTGGCTAAATTTGAAAGTTTACACCCAAAGTTTGATTCTCAATAAGATAACTTTTAACTATCAAGCTATTTTAATAATCGATAATTAAATGAGGTGGTAAACACTTTTAAATGTCCGAGTTTCAGGAAATAAGTTACTGTTGCATATGAAATAACAATAAATCTATAGAGAAATATAATTATGAAAGCAAATAAAGACATTGATCGCAATAACCAATTGTTTATTCACTATTCCTTAATTATGGAAATATAATCATTTTGTCCTAAACGATCAGATACTCTGTTCAGCTAATTGCGATTCTTAATTGTTGTTTAAAAAAATACTAAAGATTTAAGATAAACTAAACCGTAAAATGGAAAAAAAAGAACAAAAGTATCAAAGATCAAAACATAAACTTGGAAATTTTTATGACACCATTGCCTGCTAGGAACCTAATGTGGCTTTAACCATGATTCCATTAGAATCCAGTTTTTAGGATCTAAATAGAATATGTAATATTGAACTCTAAATTATTACTTCCCCTGTTATCGTCAAGTTAAACTCAAATAAGCATAATGTTGAAAATATAAAATATGATCACCACAAATAAAGGTTTGCACCGTTTATTGTGTGACAAATATATATATATTAAAGATAAATGCGGAATAAATAATAAGAGTTGCAGAATAAAAATATATAATCTGATCGCCACAAATAAAGGTTTGCACCGTTTACTGTGTGAAAGATATATAAATAATATAAATTGCAGTAATTAAATGACTTAAAGCGATAAATAATATAAATAACTATAATTAAAAGACATAAAACGATAAATAATGTAAATGACTATAATTATATAAATATATATATATATATATATATATATCAAGTAGGTTCGTCAATAGATTGACTGAACTGGTTTATAACAGGACTGTGGAACGACTGGTCTATCAAGTAGGTTCGTCAAATAAATTGACTGAACTGGCTTAGGGTTGGACTGGATTTCTAATAGACTGTGTCTCTATTTGTTCTTGTTTGATGATCTTGGTGATCTTGGTTTTCTTGTTTGATGATCTTGGTGTTCTTGGTGTTGATCTTGGTGTTCTTGGTGTTGATCTTGGTGTTCTTGGTGTTTTTCTTGGTGTTCTTGGTGTTTTTGGTGTGTGTTCTTGGTGTTTTGGAGAGTGTTTGGAAGTTGGAAATAAGATGGTGGAAGTTGAAGAGGTTTTTGAAAGAGTTTTGGTTTATAATTATGTGTGTTGTAATGAAAAAATGGTGTAAAATGGTTTATATATGGATTTTAGAGGTTTTGGGTGAGTTTTTAATAGTTTTCGGAAGTTCAGGGGGGTAAACCGTAAATATTTGGGCTGAAAAACACGCGGGTCATCGGGTCGGACGTCGGGTCGGACGGGTCGGTTTTCCGGTTCGTTCGCGGGTCTGATGTGAGTAGAAAGGGAGCGAGTTCGGATCCGGGTCCGGAGGCTTGTCTGGATCCACATTTCGGATTCAGGTGGTGGGTTCCGGAGGAGTGGGCTTCGGATCTTGGGCTGGGTCGCTTCTTGGGCTGGGCGGGTACTGTAGCAGCCCGGTTCGAATTTTAATTGATTTTAATTGGTTTTTAAATGTTTTAAAATTCGAAATAAATTCAAATAAATTAGGAAAAATCATTTTTAATTTATAAAATTAATTAAGTCTAATAAAATAAATTATTTAGAAAATATATTTCCAAAAATTCATTTTAAATAGATTTAATTTAATTTTCTTTTGAATTTTTCTTTGTTTTGGCTTTAAAAAATCATTTTCTCGTTTTTCTCGTTTTTAATCTCGAATCCACGCAACCTGAAATGAACTGATAATATTTGTTAGATAATAAAAAACAATACGTCTTATTTCAATGATGGTCACATAAAAAAACATTTTTCAACAATTTCCCCCTATGTGATCATTGATGAAATAAGGACAGATATAATCACATTAACAGCTTTAACATTGAAGATTTGGGATAAGAGTTTTGTCAATGATAATTGATAAGATATATATAAAACCATTGTAATCATTTTGAAAGTTTGTGACTTGGTTTTACATATCTTACGTTTTGAAAAAGATTTTGAAGACAATTTTTTTCTGAATCAAAGTCTCGGGTTCGGTTATCAAAGGGTAGCCATATATGTATCTAAAGAAATTTCTTAAGATTTTATAGAATTATTTATGACGACAAGTGGTCTAATAGGTCGATTCAGATGAACGCTCATAGATATAGCTCACATTTCACTTGGGTGTTTGGTTGTTCTGGCAGCAGAACAAGTTAATGATCACTAAAAATGAGTGATATCTCTCTCTGACGACTCACACTCATATTGGCGGTGTTCATCTATGCTTTTCCTGTAAAGTCACTTAGTCTCATTATTAGATAATCAATCACATAAGACTGGTTTCGGCATTACTCAGCGGGTTTCTTCATTCATGCCATTAACGTTCACTCTCTCTCCGTCGGGAAATACATGTAGAGGGGTTTAGCAATTTTCATAGTGCAGTTTGCAACTAGGAAATCTTCAGTGATGAAGGCTACAGTATCCCGGGAAATCCATTGTTGTTGCAGCTTTTTCTTTGATGGTATCCTGTTTGTTGATCAATATCGATTTATTGTAAAAAGATATTTTGTTTTAACATTAAGAATTTGCTACAATTGAGAATTTTGTGTTTTTGTTTTTTGTAAGAGTATATGTCTTGAGTGATTGAGATGTTTGCTTTTCTGAAAAATGGTTAAAAGCAAATTGCGGGATTTGATGATGTTTGTTTTGAAATAACCATTTGGTTGAAAGTTTGTTTAACTTGGTATTTCTTCGGTGAGTGATTTGACTTTCTTGTTGACTCGTCTTTGAGGATTGGATGTTGATAGATCTTTGTTTTGCCTTTGATTTTCTTGTAAGGATATGTCTTCGTTTGGAGTCTTTCCATTTTGAGGCTGTCTCCATTTTTGGTTGGCTTTTATCTAGGTATGGATAGGTGGCATAAAAGACAATTTGTCTAGTATGTAAGAAATGAAAGTATCGTCCCTGGTCATTTTGATATCTAAGCAAAAATGAGACTGTGACAAGGTATAATCGGGTATACCTTAAAAGCAATAGTGACACACCTAAGCTCACAAGAAATGAATTCCACAATGATTTAGATCGACGAGGCACAAATTCTCACATGGGTTTTTGTTTTCATCTGAACCTCCTAACCTTATGTCCCTTGATTGTTTAAAATCGTCAATAATGAAATAAAATCGAAGGAAATAAAGTTATATACATTATGAAAAGTAGGAGATTTGAACCTTCACTCCAATTGAGAATCAATATGACTTAAAATCTTCATCGAGCATAAGCATCTGAAAAATAAGTCAAGAGACGATTAATCACAAGGTTCTATAAAAGCTTATTATGGCAAGTCTTTTATTGTATTTTTGAAGATTTGTTTTTGAATTTTTTTTGAAATTTGGTTATTTGAATGTTTTTGGAAATTTTGGTTTTTTAAGGAAATATATGAAAATTATAAAAATCTAAAATCTTTTTGTCTTTTGAAGTTTTGTAATTTTTTTTGTTTTTCTTTTTGGATTAAAGTAAACATACTTTTGTACAAACAAAAAGTAAAAGTTTAAGGATGGATGATATCTGGATTTAACATTCCTAGACGGCCTAGGAAGTATTGAAATTTTGTTTCATCGAGAGCCTTAGTGAAGACATCGGCAATTTGATCTTCGGTGTTTATGAAGTGTAATTCGATATGACCCTTTTGAATGTTGTCTTTAATGAAGTGATATCGAATATCGATGTGCTTTGTCATGGAATGGTGAACGGGATTGTGAGAAATGGCTATTGCACTGGTTGAGTCACAAAATATGGGAATTTGTGAAACTTTGAAGCCATAGTCACGCAGTTGAGTTTGCATCCATATGACTTGTGAACAACAGCTGGCGGCAGCGACGTATTCAGCTTCGGCTGTTGATGTGGATACACAACTCTGTTTCTTTGAAGACCAACTCACTAGTCGACCTCCTAGGAATTGACAGCTACCAGATGTACTTTTCCTATCTAGCTTGCATCCTCCATAGTCTGAGTCGGTGAAAGCGTTCAGCTGAAAATCGGATTTAGCTGGATACCAAAGGCCAAGTTTGGGAGTGCCTTTTAGGTATTTGAAGATGCGTTTCACAGCAATGACATGGGATTCCATTGGATTTGCTTGGTATCTGGCACAGACACAAGTAGAAAACATAATGTCAGGTCTGCTGGCAGTGAGGTATAATAGTGATCCGATCATTCCACGATATCTTTTTTGATCAACAGGTTTGCCATCTAAGTCTGCATCGATTTTGTATCCAAAGGCCATTGGGGTTTTGGCAGTATTGGATTTGTCCATTGAAAAGCGAGTGAGTAGGTTTTTGACATAATTCTCTTGGTTGATGAATATGCCATCATTGGACTGTTTGATTTGAAGTCCGAGAAAAGTAGTCATCTCCCCAATCATGCTCATTTCAAATTTGCTTTTCATTAGATCTGCAAACTTAACACTCAAAGATTCATCAGTAGAACCGAAAATAATGTCATCAACATATATTTGTACGATTAAAAGATGCTTGTTAAAGATTTTACGAAAGAGGGTTTGATCAATTGAACCTCTTTTAAAACCTGATTCTTCGAGAAATGTTGACAAGGTGGCATACCAGGCACGGGGTGCTTGTTTTAAGCCATAGACGGCTTTCTGCAATTTGAAGCTGTGATGAGGAAAGTTGGGATCTTCAAAGCCTGGTGGTTGTTGAATATAAACTTCACGATCTAACTCTCCATGTAGGAATGCACATTTAACGTCCATTTGAAAAACTTTAAAGTTCTTATGTGCAGCATATGCGAGAAAGATGCGGATAGCTTCTATTCTGGCGACTGGAGCATATGTTTCATCGTAGTCTATTCCTTCTTGTTGTGAATAACCTTTGACTACGAGACGTGCCTTGTTTCGACACACGACTCCTTGATCGTCAGTCTTGTTTCTGAATACCCATCTTGAACCTATGACAGTAACATCGGGTGGTGTAGGAACAAGATTCCATACGTCATTTCTTTCGAATTCAGCTAGCTCTTCTTGCATAGCTTTTACCCAGTCTGGGTCTTTAAGAGCAGTATGTATGGTTTTGGGTTCAGTCATGGATAGGAAGGCTCCAAATAAGCAATCATTGGCAGTTGCGGCTCTAGTTTGGATGCCTGAATTGGGATCTCCGATTATTTGGTCAGTGGGATGGTTTCTGGTCCATTTTATTAAACGTTTTTCTTCCGTTGTAATAATAGGATTTTCAGTATCCCATTGTTCTTCTCCAGTAGTTTCTTCTTGGAAGAGGTTTGAAGGTTCCCCCATAAATGTTGCATCGGGATTGTTTTGGATATTTGGCGATGGAGTGGTAAAATCTGGAGTGGTTAAAGGAGGATTTGGTGTTTGTTCTAATGAGGAAGTATGTGTTTGTGGTTCCCCCTCAACTTGATCTGCAACATTTCTGTTTCTTTGTGGAGTTCCTTCAGTGGTTGTTCCTGTAGGATCAATTTGAGTAGTTAGAATTTCAGAATTATAAGCAGTTTTAGGTTGTTCAAAAAGTAAATCAATATCAACTTCAATGTCTATGTCAGGAGATGGTGTTTGTGGAATTGGATTTTGAAAAATATTATCTATCATTTGTGAACCAAAATGTTCACGATCCAATTTTCTGACATAAAATTCATCGAAGTGGACATCGGTACTTTCTTCAATTACTCTTGTACGTTTGTTCAGTACTCGATAAGCAGCTGAAGAAAATGAGTAACCAAGGAAAATTCCTTCGTCCGACCTTGATTCAAATTTTGAAAGGTGGTCTTTATTATTCTTTATGAAGCATCGACAACCAAAAATATGAAAAAATTTGATATTTGGTTTTCGGTTGTTAATGACTTCATATGGTGTTTTATGAAGATTTTTGTGAATTAAGGAGCGATTTTGTGTGTAGCAAGCTGTGGCAATTGCTTCTGCCCAGAAGTATTGTGGCAGATCAGCAAAGATGAGCATTGATCTTGTAGCTTCGCACAGAGTTCGGTTCCTTCTTTCAACAACGCCGTTTTGTTGAGGAGTGTAAGGGGCTGAGAAGTTGTGTTCGATGCCTTTGTTTTTGAGAAATGAGTCTAGAGTTATGTTTTTGAACTCTAAACCATTATCACTTCGGATTCTTCGAACTGGTCGTTTGAGCTTTAGTTCGATCTGTTTTATAAAGTTGATCATCTCTTCTGGTGCTTCTGATTTTAGTCTTAAGAAAAAGACCCATGTAAATCGAGTGAAGCCATCAACTATGACAAGGACATACTTCTTCCCTTGTATTGTTTGGATTTTGGCGGGGCCACAGAGGTCTATGTGCAGCAATTCTAGTGGTTCGGATACACTAGATTCTGTAATGCTTTTGTGAGAGGATTTGGAAAGTTTTCCCTTTTCACAAGCGGCACAAAGAGTTTCATTGTCGAGCTTCAGAAGTGGCAGTCCTCGAACTAGATCATCGCCGATCAATTTGTTGATGTACCCGAAATTTAGATGGGAAAGGCGGCGGTGCCATACCCAACTAATATCTGCTGGGGCTTTGGATAGCAGACAAATTTCGGGTTTACCATAAATAAGATCCATGTCTAGTGGATACATATTTCCGGCACGGTGTGAATCAACAATGATTTCTTTGGTGTTGGCGTCCATGATCAAGCTTCTTTGTTTGGTAAATAGGATTTCAAGATCGTTATCGCAGAGTTGAGAAACACTGATGAGGTTGTGTTTCAGGTCATCAACATAAGCAACTTTCTTTATGGTGAAGTTACCATTAGTTATGTTTCCATAACCTTTGATTTTCGCCGTCATGTTGTTGCCAAAAGTAACGTCTTGATTGGTTTGGGTGGGTCTGAAGTCACGAAGGTAGTTTCTGTTTCCTGTCATATGCTTGGAGCAGCCACTATCAATGTACCATGTATCATCCTTGGGTTCTCCAGCATTAGATCCCTGCAATTAGACAGAAATTTTAGGTACCCAGATCTGAATGGGTCCTGATTTGTTAGCTTTTGCTATTTTGGGTTTGTTGTTCAATGACTTTGGTTTATTGGGATAGAATGGTTGATGTTTGATTTGATTTATCATGTTTTCCCAAAATATGATTTGTTTTTGATAACCTGTGAGTTGATAAGATCTGTGATTTGGTGAATGATATCCTAGATGTGAAAATTGATTTGAAAAGTTTTCTTCATATCTGGGGTATGATGAACGGTTATGAAAAGGTTTTTGAAGAGGTTTTGGTTTTTGTTTGGAAACCTGTTTATGAGGTATGACATAGGGTTTAACTGGTTTCTTTGGTTGGTTTTCAAAAACTTTTGGCTTGACAAGTGGGGTTTTGATGACTTGAATGGGTTTTTTGCTTATTTGTTGTTTCTTGGAGTATTTTTGTCCCGGACTTGTTTTTCCAACAATTGATGAACTCATTGTAGGAAAAGCAGTTGGTACAGAAGTACTACCAACCTCGTAAAATGAATTTTCTCCATTCAAAAAGTTTTTAGATTTGGTGTTTTCGTTGGTATGTTTGATTTGGTGAGTTAAAGAACTAGCTGAGTCTGTTTCAGAATTTAAGACTCTTTTGAAAGACTTTTTGGAAACAGTGAAAGCAGTATCATCTGGGCTACAGTTGATAACTGTTTCGTCATCTGAATCTTCCTCATTAACAGATGTGAAAAGATCTGGTAGAGTGGATTTAGAGTTTTCACAATTAGTCATGTTTTCTTGTTTTGCTTGTTCAATTTCAAAGGATTCTCTTCCGATTCCTGGTCTGTAATTAGTATCAACTTTGCCAGTTCCTAAGGTGTTTACCTTGGTGAAAATATCATCATTTAATTTTCTAGCAACTTTGATAGAATCCATTTTCCATATTAGTCTTTTATTCTTGATTTCAAGAGAATTGATTTGGTTTAAAGAATCAGTCAGATTTTCATTTAAAATATTGTATTTTTCAGTTGATTCTTGAAAGTCTTGTTTCAACTGAAGGATTTCCATTTCTAAAACGTCTTTTATTTCAGAAGAAATGACCGACTGATTTTTTTGTTCCAAATCTCTTTTCTGAATTAAGGCCTCATTTAATTGTTCAAAGACGTGATTATAATCTTCTGATTTTCTTTCAACGTCTCTTTCCAATTTGGTCCTTGTTCTGGTTAATTCTGCAAATTTGAGTTGTAGGGTTTGTAACTCACATTTGAAGATTTCAGAATTAACCACTGTGTCATGGTATTTCTTGAGATCAGCTTCTAAACTGTTCTCAATTTTGGATATATGGGACTCAAAAAGTAATTTAGAAAAACCGAGTTCAGAGATCATAGACCATACCTGTTCTATGACATTTGGAGCTCTTGAAGTTGTACCAACTACGAAGCAGAAGTTTAATTGTGTCGGTTCATTGTCGGCTTCGTCTTCAGAGGTTGGCCAGTATTCCACATTTGGTTCGTGGATTGCCATCAAAGCTCTTTGGTTTTCTTGGTTTTCCTTTTTCTTTAACTCATCGGCTTTTTGAGCGTAGTATGCTGAGTCTTTGATTTTTGTCTTGTTTTTGGCTCGGCACTCTCTTGCATAGTGATTAGTTCCTTTGCAATTGTGACAGATAATCACTTCTTCGTCACTTTCTTCCTTTTGACTTTTGATTGGAAGTCGTTCCGGTGCTTGAGTTTGGATTTGTTGGGAAGATTGGGAGGAGTTTTGTTGGAATCCAAGATTTTGGTTGTTTAAAAAACCATTATTTTGATTATTGTATCCTTGATTTTGGAATCCCCGGTTTTGGTTTTGAAGACCGTTGTTTTGGTTATTGTTTTGATTATTTGAGTTGGGATTGTTTTGAAATCCCTGGTTTGAGTTATTTTGGAAAGAGGGTCTTTGCGAATTTTGTCCAAAATAAGGTCTTTGTTGAAAACCTTGGTTGTTTTGACCAAATTGTGGTCTTGGTTGAAATCCAGAATTATTTTGTCCAAATTGTGGTCGGTTTTGAAAATTTGGTTTAAAATTCGATTGACTGTAATTTGGAATAAATCTTTGGAGATTTGTATTTGCAACCAAAGCACACAATTGTTGGTAGTCTGCTTCATCATTTAAATCAGTTTGATCAAAAGAATTGTTCAAAAATGGTTGATTTTGAAAAGATGTTTGATTAAAATGATTGGAGTTTTGTTCATGAAAAAGTGTTTGGTTTTGGTTTGATGTGGAAACGAGAGCAAGTGGTCCTCCAAAAGCTGTAGAGGTTGGTGGGTCAATCGAGGATTCATACGATTGAAGTTCTCCGTACAAATTGTATAGAGATTCCGTATGAATGGCAGGATTTCCCTGAATAATGAGTTTAACCATCTTCCAGCTTTCGTAAAGATTGTTTAGAAATTTAAGATTGATCTCGTGCTGTGTCTTTTTGATGCCCAAGTTATTCAATTTTACCATGATAAAATTGAACCTATCATGTGCATCATGGATGGTTTCTGATGAAAGCATCTTGAAATTATCGAATTCATTTAAAACAGATGTTTTTTTATTTCCAATAATTCTTTGATTTCCACAAAAACGGTTTTTTAAGTTTTCCCAAATTTGATTCGCAGTCAACAGTATTATGTCATCCATTTGACTTAAAATACTGTGAGGTATGCCAGACACCAGTTCCTTTTTTGCTTGTAGTTCCAATTTTCTTCTGTTTTCAGCTTGAGTGACTTGATTTGTAGCAAGAGTAGTCATGTTTTCTGGATCAGTATATGTGCCTTCAACACATTTCCAAACATCTTCATTTATTGTGTTAAGATGTAGATTCATTCGGCCAACCCACGAATTATACTCTTCAGGAATAAGTATGGGTGCCCGTGAACCAGATCCTAAGCTGTTGGCAATTGAAACTGAATTCATGTTAGAATAATTAGCAGAAGACATGTTTTTAAGATTTTTAATTTTAATTTAAAAAGAAGGATTTTTTAACAAGTGATATTAAAATGAAATATTCAAAGAAACGCTTATGGAAGGTTTATATAAACGCTAACCAAAAGTATTTGATGAAAATTTCAAAGTAAATCACACGAGCTCTGATACCAATTGTTGAAAATATAAAATATGATCACCACAAATAAAGGTTTGCACCGTTTATTGTGTGACAAATATATATATATTAAAGATAAATGCGGAATAAATAATAAGAGTTGCAGAATAAAAATATATAATCTGATCGCCACAAATAAAGGTTTGCACCGTTTACTGTGTGAAAGATATATAAATAATATAAATTGCAGTAATTAAATGACTTAAAGCGATAAATAATATAAATAACTATAATTAAAAGACATAAAACGATAAATAATGTAAATGACTATAATTATATAAATATATATATATATATATATATCAAGTAGGTTCGTCAATAGATTGACTGAACTGGTTTATAACAGGACTGTGGAACGACTGGTCTATCAAGTAGGTTCGTCAAATAAATTGACTGAACTGGCTTAGGGTTGGACTGGATTTCTAATAGACTGTGTCTCTATTTGTTCTTGTTTGATGATCTTGGTGATCTTGGTTTTCTTGTTTGATGATCTTGGTGTTCTTGGTGTTGATCTTGGTGTTCTTGGTGTTGATCTTGGTGTTCTTGGTGTTTTTCTTGGTGTTCTTGGTGTTTTTGGTGTGTGTTCTTGGTGTTTTGGAGAGTGTTTGGAAGTTGGAAATAAGATGGTGGAAGTTGGAGAGGTTTTTGAGAGAGTTTTGGTTTATAATTATGTGTGTTGTAATGAAAAAATGGTGTAAAATGGTTTATATATGGATTTTAGAGGTTTTGGGTGAGTTTTTAATAGTTTTCGGAAGTTCAGGGGGGTAAACCGTAAATATTTGGGCTGAAAAACACGCGGGTCATCGGGTCGGACGTCGGGTCGGACGGGTCGGTTTTCCGGTTCGTTCGCGGGTCTGATGTGAGTAGAAAGGGAGCGAGTTCGGATCCGGGTCCGGAGGCTTGTCTGGATCCACATTTCGGATTCAGGTGGTGGGTTCCGGAGGAGTGGGCTTCGGATCTTGGGCTGGGTCGCTTCTTGGGCTGGGCGGGTACTGTAGCAGCCCGGTTCGAATTTTAATTGATTTTAATTGGTTTTTAAATGTTTTAAAATTCGAAATAAATTCAAATAAATTAGGAAAAATCATTTTTAATTTATAAAATTAATTAAGTCTAATAAAATAAATTATTTAGAAAATATATTTCCAAAAATTCATTTTAAATAGATTTAATTTAATTTTCTTTTGAATTTTTCTTTGTTTTGGCTTTAAAAAATCATTTTCTCGTTTTTCTCGTTTTTAATCTCGAATCCACGCAACCTGAAATGAACTGATAATATTTGTTAGATAATAAAAAACAATACGTCTTATTTCAATGATGGTCACATAAAAAAACATTTTTCAACACATAAGAAAGAGTGAAAATGTAATATATTGTAATAGAAAATGAACAAATTTACTTACCCGTTGATGGATTTGAGTGGATATAGTACTCCGAACTCTGAAACTGTACAATTTGTGATAAAAAGAACTCTACAATTTGAGCTTGCCCACCACTCTTTTGGAAAGATCTCTCATTTCTACAGTAAAAATAAATGTTTATTATAATTCGCAACTCAATTTTCCAAAAAGAAATGAAATTTTATCTAAGAGACTTACCCGCCGCTGGCAGGAGTGAATGCACCCCTTTCCTTTGCTAAATCAAGTTTCACAGGTCGGTCAAGTAATAGTTCCTCATGAAGTTTAAGGGCCTGAAATTAGAATTAAAATCATTTAATTGAAAGGGGTTTAAAAAATAGCAATTAACAGATATTTTTAAGAAAACATACCTCTTGAGCTGCATCACGGGTAGCGAATTCAACATGGCCATAACCTGCAAATCGGTCATCTCTCATGGCAAAGCGGACTTCAACAACCTCACCAGCAGACTTGAAGAAATTAATGCTGGAAGGGTAAAGTTGTCAAAATATTGATCAAAGTTGCAAGTAATGAACAGAAATTTTTAAGGAAACATACACATCAGCTTCTTGAATTTGGAAACTTAGATTTCCCATAAACAAAGTCTTTGATCCTGTAGCTTGAGGAGTAGCCGGGGTTTGTGGCTGCAATTTTACGAAAAAATATTTAGTACTGCAATTAAATACACCAATTGTATAAATATAACTACTTGTATTAATTAAAAACTAACCGCTTTCTTTGCTGATGGAGCATCAACCATTTCCACATCACCATCCTGATACAAAAAATATATTATTCACAATATTAAAGAAAAATAACCCACCAGTTTTGAAAAATTCATTACTTATTACATTTTTCTTAGAGGTTGGCATGTTTCTCATCTTCATGAGAACTATCGTCCTCATCATCTTCTTCATCAGATTGCTCTTCAGAGCTGCTATCTTTCTTTGCAGCTTGTACAGGCTGCAACAAAATTAGTCAAATTAGTAAACAAATCAATACACATCAAGAATTTTAAATCAAGCTACCTTTTTCACAGCATGTGTCTTTGCTGGCTCTTCATCAGAGCTTTCATCATCATCATCATCAGATGAACTCTCTTCAACTTTAGCCTTTGGTTTTGACTCAGATGGCTTAACCTTTTTCTTCTGAGGTTCTTCATCCTCTTCTGAATTTTCATCAGAAGAATCCACCTTCTGTAAACACAAAGAAAAAAAGTATTACAATAAGTACAATTTACAAAATTTACAAAAGTAGCAAGTGTATACACAAAAGCATGGATTTTATACACACCTTTGTTGCAGCAGCTGGTGCAGCCTTTTTAGCAGGGGCGACTTTAACATGTATCACCATAGTAACAAACATGATGACAATCATTCCATAACATCAACATAATTCCACAAACTTGATGAAATAGTTGACAATACCTCTTCTTCAGAATAACTCTCTTCAGAGCTACTGTCATCAGAGCTTTCTACTTTCTTTGCAGGGGTGGCAACATCACCATTTTTTACAGCAGCGGGCTTATTTGTAGCCTTGGCGGATTCTGTTGAACTCCCTTTCTGATTAACTCCTGCTTTATCATTTCCACTTCCAACAAATACGGGTTGAAATCCTTGTTTTTTTATCATTGACTTTAACAAATGAAAGATCAACACAACTCTCCATTAAAGCACTTGGTTCAGGACATGGAAATTTGAAATCAATCTTTGATGCTTCTTTAGTTTTGATTGCGTGAAAACGAAAGAGACAAAGCAAAGCAAACGGACCTTTATTGACATTAGATCGCTGGTTGTTGGCTCTTTGTTTGTAGTCGGTATCGGAGTTAAAAGGAATTCGATCGATGTCTCGCCAATCTCTCCTTCCTCTCTCTCGGATTGCATTGAGTAGTCTTTAACCCCCCTTTGTCTCGTTGAAAATCTATTTTTGTGATTTCTTGAAGACAGAAACCACCGACACCAAGCTTCAGTTGCAATCGTAATGGGTTTGGGGGAGATGGCGTCGATTGCAGTAAACCAAACATTTGTATTCGTAGATGTGTAACACCACGTTACTTTTGATAAGTAATTTTACATTAATCATGGTGTGATTACGATATAAAATAATGTTGTAAGTGTTTGGATGGTTAGAACACCTTTAAGATAGAGTTTTCGTGCGAAAAACGCTAAAAACGGACAACCCGGGTCGTGTGGATTAAACCGGGTCGAGTTGAAAGGTTTAAAACATCATTCGAAGGCTTTTTAGATGAACCCGGGTCGTGTTGGCCAACCCGGGTCGGGTTCCGGTTGACGAAATTCAGCAAACAGCAGCAGCGTAACCCGGGTCGGGTTTTTGAACCCGGGTCGTGCTGCACGCAGACCCACCCCCTTTTTAACGCGATTTTCAGCCATTTTAGAGATTTCTCTTGATTTAAAAACCCCCAAAACCCTAGAGATCGTTTCCTAATCGCCTTTTAACCAAATCGGAAGGCTAGAACTCGACGGATTGAAGTAATCTTCGGTATTTCACTTCTCGAAGGTAAGGTTTACTGTTCTAGCTCGATTGAGCGATTGATTTGGTTGAATTGGGTTGGTTTCGAGTGGTTATGATTAACCACCCGTAATTAGTCGAAATTTGAGTATATAGGACTTGTTTGGATGTCTTGAAACACTTATAATCCCGAGTCCTAACTGTTGTGAGCAAGCTTTACGCTCGAAGGGTGGAAATACATGGTGTTCACCTTTACTTGGTATGTATTTGGTTATGTAGGAGCTGGAATATGTTGAAGGATCACTTGTATCTACCGTTGGTGTTTATGTGGTATGGAGTAGGTGATGAAAGTGATGAGAAGACACTTTGGCCTACCAATTATACTATTTGGAATGGGGTAAAGCTACTATATCCAGGTGAGTAACTCTACCTACATGTTAGTTGTAACATGTTATATGTGTTAATGTGCTTAATTACTGATAATACATATAGTAGATTAGGTGTAAACTATGTAGATACACAGAGAATCCTTTGGGATTACATGTGTAGAAGTTTGTGGTTACGATGTGTAGTGACTGGCAGTGAGGTTTATAAATATCACCAGATGAGTACCTTGTGAATAGGTATAATTGTGATGCTAGCAATTTCCTTAGCAAGTACTTAGTAGTTAAAGAGGAGTGTATATGATGAATATAGATGATTATATATACATGTGTAGTATGATATTGTGCACACATGATGTTCATCGATGCATAGGTATGTAGAGATTACAGTGTATGAATACTATGTAATCCGAGAATACCGAGTATTGGAGATAACTTGTTATTACAGGTGAGTAATCTCACTTATATCCGATGTGATATGTATTGATTGACCTGTTGTAGATTGAATCAGTTTTGGGGGACGAATTTGACAGATTTAATCTTGGCATAGACAATACCAGATAAGTCGTGAGTCAATGCAAAGACAAGAACGGAGCCGTGAGTCAATGAAAAGACAATACCGGATAAGCCGTGAGTCAATGTAAAGACAAGAACGGAGCTGTGAGTCATTGAAAAAGACAATATCGGATAAGTCGTGAGTCAATGAAATGACAAGACCGGATAAGCCGTGAGTCAATGAAATGACAAGACCGGATAAGCCGTGAGTCAGTGAAAAGACAAGACCGGATAAGCCGTGAGTCTAGACGAGATCGGGATATGTTGTGAGCCTTTTGTGTTTACATGTGATGGGTTGATACCCAAGTGTAGAGCAAACATAGAATTTATTTGTATAGAGATTGGATTTGATATCCAAATATACTGCCTTTATGGCTAGGAGATTGGGCTCAGCGTCCAAGTATAATAGCCTTTATGGCTAAGCGGTTGGGGTTAATTACCCGATATATTGTAGAAACCTTGTAGTTCATAATGGCCTTGCGGCTGGGTTTAACAACTTAACATATGGTAAGAATCTTTGTGAAACGTGTATTGACCTACGTGGCTAAGAGAAAGGGCTTAATTGCCTAACATAAGTGATTAGAGCTTTTGTGCTCACACTACAATAATGGCAGTAATGAGTCTTAGCGACTCGAAACCGTAGAGGATGAGGAAGAGTTGGATATAAAGCCCTTGTGGCTTACGATCAGAAAGGTTGTAAAGTAGAATATTTCATGTTGAAAATTAGTATGACGAAGTACCGTGTGGTGTTACCGAGTAGTGATACCGAGTTGACGGTTAGGTGTATACTTGTGTAAGTTGTATTACACCGTGATTGTTTTTAGTGGTTTAGGTATCGGTAGATACTAGTGCAACTACAGAAAGAATATTTGTAGTTATTAATAATGAAATATAACTGGTTTGATATGTTTATATTAACCAGTACTTATAAGTGGTTACAGGAGATAACTACACCCACGAGTTGGGTGATGTATTACGTTTAACACGAGTTATTCATGTCGTTATATTGTTACTCACTAAGCTTTGTAGCTTACGTGTTTGTGTTGTATCGTGTGCAGGTTAGCGGTTGTAGCGCCCGGCTCGGATCGTGGGACGATTCTCGATGGTAACTTCTTGTAGATTCCAGAGCACATGAGTACCCATTTATACTATTTATGTTATAAATGCGAAAAATTTTCTGGGTATACTCTGTGTTGAAACTGGGCGTTACAAGTTGGTATCAGAGCCGTGATTTAAGTGAAGTAGGTGTCTGTAGAGTAGAATCCTAGACTTAAACCTTGAAAGATAATAGATTGTATTGTTAAATTAGGTATATATTAACATGCGTGTTATATATATGACCTGATTAGTGCCGAATTTTGAAGTATGTGAAGTATTCGGAGTAATATGATTTTCGAAATTTAGGGCTGAGAGCCCGGGTGGTGACCGGGTTTGTTTTAAGACTCGGTAGAAAGAGGGGCTAGTGGCCCAGCGAAAATAAATCTGACAGAATTGCGGGTAATAATTGTTGATATTGTACATAAATTACTACATATTGTTGTAGGTGTACACGGAAAAGCAGACGAGTCGTTTTGAGGCTCGATGAATAGAAAAAGAAGGAAAGTAGTAAAATGTCCACGAGAGTTGTGGGCAGCAGTTATAAAAAAAGGTACGTAAGTTATTTCTCGAAATAACAAATATGTAGTTGGAACCGGTGACTATTAAAGTGACCGGTAGACCATACCATGGTAAGGGTCTAGATGAGAATGGACCAATTAATGTTAATAGAAAGCGATCGACATATATTGAAAATTTAATAGAGTCGGTAAATGTGTGGAATATGGTAAGGAAAAGTTGTTAGCGATGTTTCCTTTAAAAGAATTGCACCATATCGGTGGCAAGTATTAGTAGAACTCTGTGAAATAACGTTTAGATGTTAAAGAAGAGGCGAATAGCCTTATGTGTTATTTAATTGAGCCCTTGTGGCTGAAATATTATAAGTAATGGAATTTGGGTTCGCGGTGAACCGATATTGTGGAATTTATATGATTAAATTCTATAAATATGGTACGTTAAAATAAGTGGTCTCAGATAATTAAATGAGAATAATCTCCCTTTTCTTACTAGTAAAATGGGTATATGAAAGAATAATTGGATTATTTAAATACAACTTATATAGTTGGGGAAGATAGAAATAAACGCTTTGGCTGGCTAAGCCAGGGTGTTTGAATGCCGTTGTTTAGCTACGTACAGCTTGTTGGAAGACCGTGATCATTCCTTGTTAGGAATGTAAATAAAGGGGAGAGTTAGCTTTAAAAGATTCGTATGTGACTGGAATGAAGTAGCCAGTAGATTTATACTGAAATGAGTATAATAGTGATTTCAGTTATGATTGAGAGAATTTTGCTTTCTTAAAAATCAAACTGATCACCACCAAAGACAAAAATATTAAGAATAAAGTATGTGTACTAGCTAACCTTGTTGTGTATTGTATATGTGTATGTATATACCGCTGTAAGAAGTTCTGAGGAACTCTGTGTATAGACAGTGATAGTAGTAGTCGAAAAGTAAAATATAATGACGAGTTTGTGTTTCTTTTCTATAAAGAATGTAATTGGTTAGCTACGTAAAAAAATTTTCCACTGACGAGTATAAGTGGTATAAATTTCATAATAGTTAAAGTATGACGATACTTAGACAGAAGAAACATGTTTTAATTATAAAAAAAAATTAGATATCTCCTCGAAGATCATTCATGAATGAATGCATCTAAGATCGGAGAATGGTACGAGGTGCCACGATTTGATTGGAGAACCGTACAAAGTATCGTGAACGGGTATTGATTGGTAATAGTAGTAGACGGTACGAGGTATCGTGATTTGATAATGTGTAACGATTGGTATGAATTACCAGTCGGTGATATTTTATAATAATTGGTACGAAGATACCATATAGTGTATAGTACCAGGGTATTATGTAATGAGGTAAAGTGATAGTACAATGTTATATACGATATAAAAGCTATGAGTTAAGTAGTAACTGGTTGGAATTGTGTATATTGAATGCATACAAATCGATTTTGTGCTGTAGTATACCATATGTAATATGTTTATGTGTAGCTAATACTAGACACGTTTAAGTTTAGTATGCAGATGTTGTAATTTGATGTACAGAGTAAAATGAATGCAGAACTATTGTGCCTGGCAAGATGCACTAAGCGGATACTCATGGTTCGATACACTGAGTATGTGCGGCTCGTATTGCTGAGCAAAGGAACATAGCCTAATTCACTATTGTGATAGTGAGATAAAATATTAGTAATGAGACGAGAATATCATTACTACGTCTAATGTGTTGTTTAAGAACAAAATGAACGTGTAATAGATGTTTTGTATAACATATGTTATGCGAATGGTGATCACTTAACGAATATGTGGTGATCATATATAGTATGTGGCAATCACATTACGACTATTTTGTGATCGTAAGTAGTAGTAAGGATATGTGGTAGTTACATATCAAATACATTGCAACCATGTAGCAGGTTATGACTGTGTATATGTGTAAATGAATATACATCGTAGAGATGTTGAATGATTATTTTGTATGATGTAAGATAAATGAACATATACAGCAAGGAAAGTAGATTATTATAGTATGTATAGAACTATATGAATGTGATCTCGGTTGTGATTGATGGGACCATTTCCTTAGCAATCAAACCCATCACCACCAAGACGAGATATGAATAGAAGTTAGAATTCCTATCGTGTAATGAGAATGCGAATCTAAATGAGAATGAAGGTTTGTATAGAAACCTTAAGCAATTTGATAAGTTGCTATTAGATTTCGAGGACGGAATCTTTTGAAGGAGGGAAGAATTTGTAACACCACGTTACTTTTGATAAGTAATTTTATGTTAATCATGGTGTGATTACGATATAAAATAATGTTGTAAGTGTTTGGATGGTTAGAACGCCTTTAAGATAGAGTTTTCGTGCGAAAAACGCTAAAAAGGACAACCCGGGTCGTGTGGATTAAACCGGGTCGAGTTGAAAGGTTTAAAACATCATTCGAAGGCTTTTTAGATGAATCCGGGTCGTGTTGGCCAACCCAGGTCGGGTTCCGGTTGACGAAATTCAGCAAACAGCAGCAGCAGCGTAACCCGGGTCAGGTTTTTGAACCCGGGTCGTGCTGCACGCAGACCCACCCCCTTTTTAACGCGATTTTCAGCCATTTTAGGTATTTCTCTCGATTTAAAAACCCCCAAAACCCTAGAGATCGTTTCCTAATCGCCTTTGAACCAAATCGGAAGGCTAGAACTCGACGGATTGAAGTAATCTTCGGTATTTCACTTCTCGAAGGTAAGGTTTACTGTTCTAGCTCGATTGAGCGATTGATTTGGTTGAATTGGGTTGGTTTCGAGTGGTTATGATGAACCACCCGTAATTAGTCGAAATTTGAGTATATAGGACTTGTTTGGATGTCTTGAAACACTTATAATCCCGAGTCCTAACTATTGTGAGCAAGCTTTACGCTCGAATGGTGGAAATACATGTGTTCACCTTCATTTGGTATGTATTTGGTTATGTAGGAGCTGGAATATGTTGAAGGATCACTTGTATCTACCGTTGGTGTTTATGTGGTATGGAGTAGGTGATGAAAGTGATGAGAAGACACTTTGGCCTACCAATTGTACTATTTGGAATGGGGTAAAGCTACTATATCCAGGTGAGTAACTCTACCTACATGTTAGTTGTAACATGTTATATGTGTTAATGTGCTTAATTGTTGATAATACATATATTAGATTAGGTGTAAACTATGTAGATACACAGAGAATCCTTTGGGATTACATGTGTAGAAGTTTGTGGTTACGATGTGTAGTGACTGGCAGTGAGGTTTATAAATATCACCAGATGAGTACCTTGTGGATAGGTATAATTGTGATGCTAGCAATTTCCTTAGCAAGTACTTAGTAGTTAAAGAGGAGTGTATATGATGAATATAGATGATTATATATACATGTGTAGTATGATATTGTGTACACATGATGTTCATCGATGCATAGGTATGTAGAGATTACAGTGTATGAATACTATGTAATCCGAGAATACCGAGTATTGGAGATAACTTGTTATTACATGTGAGTAATCTCACTTATATCCGATGTGATATGTATTGATTGACCTGTTGTAGATTGAATCAGTTTTGGGGGACGAATTTGACAGATTTAATCTTGGCATAGACAATACCAGATAAGTTGTGAGTCAATGCAAAGACAAGAACGGAGCCGTGAGTCAATGAAAAGACAATACCGGATAAGCCGTGAGTCAATGTAAAGACAAGAACGGAGCTGTGAGTCATTGAAAAAGACAATACCTGATAAGCCGTGAGTCAATGAAATGACAAGACCGGATAAGCCGTGATTCAATGAAATGACAAGACCGGATAAGCCGTGAGTCAGTGAAAAGACAAGACCGGATAAGCCGTGAGTCTAGACGAGATCGGGATATGTTGTGAGCCTTTTGTGTTTACATGTGATGGGTTGATACCCAAGTGTAGAGCAAACATAGAATTTATTTGTATAGAGATTGGATTTGATATCTAAATATACTGCCTTTATGGCTAGGAGATTGGGCTCAGCGTCCAAGTATAATAGCCTTTATGGCTAAGCGGTTGGGGTTAATTACCCGATATATTGTAGAAACCCTGTGGTTCATAATGGCCTTGCGACTGGGTTTAACAACTTAACATATGGTAAGAATCTTTGTGAAACGTGTATTGACCTACGTGGCTAAGAGAAAGGGCTTATGCGACACCCCCATTTTTACTGTTTGCAAATACTATGGTTTTTCATATAAATACATGAATACATAAATACGGTTTATCAAAAACCGATAATTTACATGTTTAAAACTGTGGGTGTTACAAATCCATACCAAATCTAACCATAGTAAGCAAGAAAAGGATTAAACCTCGTGTCCAAAGTAGGAGCTAACTCAAGCTCCACTCCAGCTAAACTTCATCCCATCTATAGCAATTTATATTAACCTGGAATACATGGCAAAACATAGAATACGTAAGAGAAAAATGTCTCGTGAGTTACATGAGTTTTAGACTCAAACCTTTAACTTCTTTTTCCAACTTTTATAAAACTTGTAACATATAACATCTTTCAAAAACTTTATAGTAGTAACATACTATAACTCTTTACTTCTCAAAAATCATTTCATGACATACTTTACAAAATTAACATCTTTCAAATTCACTTCATAATATACTTTTCAAAAATAGCTTCTTTCTTACTTGCTTTGACTGGTTTTATAAGCTTGCTGGATTTTTATACTTAGGGCTTTAATCACCATAAGTGATACCCCAAGTCTCTATGGCTAGAAAGAACGGATCAATCCTCACCATAGAAGTGCTGAGGCAATCTACTTTGCGATGGGGCTTTTTCCCCAGTAGATCCCTTACCTAACCCGGGTAGGTTGGAACATAGTTCCCTTACTAACGCTGCTTGCTACAATTACCAGTCATACAAAATACTTGCTGCTTGCTTGAATATTTCTCATAATCATATAACTTGTGGCTAGATGCCAAACTACATCATTTTATGACTTTATGGCTAGATGCCAAATATAGCTTTCATCACATAATAATCATATGTTTAAAACATATTTTTCTAACATACTAAGCTTTATGCCAAAATATACTTTTCAACATCTTATGGCTATATGACATTCTTACTCGAAAACATATATAGTTTATAACTAAAACATACTTCTTAAACATCTTGAGGCTATATGCCATTCATACTTGGAAACATATATCACTTGTAATAAAAAAAATATACTTTCACATATAGAAATTTTATAAGGAAATCTTGAAAATACTTACTTGCCATGTACCCCAGAATGGGTAAAAATACTGCATGTACTCACCTCAAGTCGGCAATGTAGAAATCTGTGCGGCAACTCCGCAAATCCAACCAAGCTTAAAACCGCACACCTTATACTCCTATAAGGTATATTAAGTTAATTATTACCAAATACACTAATTAACATTACTATAATTAGATACTTATAGCGTTGCATATAGTTTAAATGTTTATAACTTTCGACATGCACCGTGTCTCGACATATACCCCCACCCCTTTTTATTTATTTTTACTCAACAAATAAGTTATTATATGATTCAATTAATTTTAAGTAAACCCAAGCCCACATCATGACATCCAAAACCAAAAACTAAGATGATTAACACAAAAGAGGAAACTGACAGCAAGGCTGATTTCTGGACCCTCAACAAGATTTGCAATATTAGGTCAAGGAAAGATTGAAAATAAAATCCAATAAAAATCATGGGTAAACTAGACCCAAGGGAAAGATCACAGGGCCTGACCTCAGGTCTTTTTCATTCACCAATAAGAAATGATAAATCGACAAAGTTGAATGAATTGATCAGTCCACTCACAGGACCACACCTTAAAGAAATATTAGTCGCTCAAAATGGGTTAAGAATTGAACTCTGAAATTTGCTATAGACCAAATAGACTTCAAAAGTGAACTAAGGCCACAGACCTTGACCCCAAAAGATTTTTGTACAATTTATAATGAATTAATCAAGACAGGGGACCAAAACTGACAGCACCTGGACCAATTAGTGGAAATGGACAATTCCACATGACTTAGGATCTGAATCAATTCATAACCTTTTAAGAGAACAAACTAGACACAATTACCAATTTAGGTACATAAAATGCAATCCAATTGGACATTCACACGATTTTATATGAATTTACCAATTTAAGAATTAACAATCACACAAAAAGAAGGAAATGAGCAGCAACATTTCTGTCACAACTCAGCATAGCTTGACAAGATTGGTCCAAAAACCTAACTTCTGAAAAGAAATAAGTCAAGCCTTTTGGATGAGTTACACTAGACATGAAAATAAAGCTCGCATCCAAATATCAAACTCAAAGCATAAGCCAATTGAGAAATAAAAATCGTGCAACAAGGACAATGTGCAGAGCTACAAATTCTGGTTCAGTCAAGGAGAAGACATTGAAAACCTGGCTTCCTAATGGAATTGGATCAAGCCCTCTGGATGGAACATACTATACATGAGGATGGACTTTCCATCAAATTTTCAGACCTAAATTATGAACCATTTAGGAACTAAAAATCCCACAAGTTGACTTAGGTGTGCACCAACCAATCTGTGGAGGTCGGATTGCACACACAAAAATCAAAACCAAAACAATGAACTGAGTCAAGACCTTTTGGTCGAGTATGGCTCATGACAAGGTTCTTCTCCACACAAAATTTCAGAACAATCCAGTGAAAATACGATTTTACAAGAATTTCACAACACAATTGGACACAGAAATCATACTCATAGGAATCGGGTTTAAAACCCTAGAAAACGACCAAATAAGGTCTGGACCCCAACTGATGAACTTAAATAGACATCGAGACGAAACAATGGACACTGGAATCACCGGATTTGGACATCGTATGATTTTTCTACGAATTTTCTAAAACAGATCCAAAAACTGTGAAAATCCGAAAATGACAAACATGACATTAGGGTCTAGGGTTTCAACTCCTAAACCCATTAAGACAACAATTAAGACTTATAAAGTCAGAAACAAATCCATTAAGACCAGAATTAAGTCAAAAGCACATCAAAAATCAGAAAGTTTGAGAATCTAGAACTCACATAGCTTGAAGGAGCAAATCTAAAACTTTCTTTTCTCTTTTCTGAATTCCTTCGACTGAATACGTGACCAGGGGAATAGAAATCCCTGATCTATATTAATAATCTCACTTATGACAAAAATGCCCCTGCCTCCATGCCTTAGCAAAATGTTACATTTTTTTTCTGAATGTTTTACTCAAGATTACGACATCACAACTTCCACCTACGATATTGGAATTTTACAAACTTTATATCATTAGAAAGCTGGAAACGAGCTTAACATTTTCACCTTACTGATTAAATTCTGAATCCAAATGGATTTTACGTTACAGACTCTCAAACATTGCCCGATAGTCATTTTTGTCACTTTTTGGTCAACTTTGACCTGTCATAACTTCTTCGTTTTAACTCCAAATGATATGAATCGTTTTCCTATCATCTTATCTCATCAAGATCTATAAAAGTCTTCTTGATGACTTTTTCCCAAATCCGTATAGATATTTACATATTAATTTTTTTAAAATTTAAGAATTAATCTGTTCATTTTTAACCCCAATTTCCCATTTATTCCAACAAATTTAAGTTTATAAATATGACATAAACCCTCTACTATAATTTCCAATCTAAAAACATTACTTCCATTATTTTCTTTTATTATCAATATTATTATTTATTTATTTTGTTAAAATAAATACTTAGTTGCTAAAAATAAAGAATTGGGAAACGGGTGTTACAAATCTCCCCCACTTATAAGAATTTCGTCCCCGAAATTCAACACCAAGATATTAAGTAATCAAGGTTGAAACTTTCATTAGCCCATAATTCCACCAGATTAATTATCTGTGAATATAACAGCCCATTTTTCATTTTCATTTTGGTCTAGTATTTTGCCCATAACTACTAGCCCAACGATATGAGCCCAAATAAGTTAAACTTTAGCCCATTAGGCCTAAAGTCCAACACTTTGTTTTTATGTGATATCACATCACTATTGATCAACAGCGTTCATCAGTCTGTATTAAAGTAATCAGTAAACGACACCATTATATTCACCTTTATTCCAAAAAAAAATCTCATCAATATCCCTTTATCACTAGAGTCTAGCAGCGAATTTTGAAAATTAACCGGCACTCAGGGTAGTGGAGGGTCGCATCCACTGTAGATGGTTTGAATTTTGGTAATAAGAACATAAAGTGTCCTTTCAATTACATACGTCCTTTCGGTTCCAGCTGCAAAATGCTATATATACAGGTAAGTAGCATCATTTATTTTCACATTCATTTTCAATCCCATTCTCTTCTATCACTAGTTTATTCGTATACGAACTCACATTTAAAGCTAAGTCATGGAAAACAGATCTTCAATGGGCGATCTGTCAAACCCTGGACCTGGTTTTCTGCAAGGAGAGGGTTCTTCAAATCAAACATCTTTACTGGAGTTCGGTGACTTTAACATTCTAAACATCCATTATTTTTATTTTTTTCTAATGTTTTGTTGATTTTGAATTATGGTACAGTCTTCCAGATATACAATCTATAGAGCCACTCAACGATGAGCCGGAAATTTTTTCCGAGCTAAACATCAACTTAGACGATCCGGTGAATGTATCTTTAGACCATGCACTTGATCAAACTCCACACCTTCTACCAGGTTAAATTCTTTTAAATGATTGCTTTTATGAATATTCAATTTTGTTTTATCATATGATAATTGTTGTTTGTAGACCCATCTGTGGACGATTTATCTGGCTACAATCCATTCATCGACGTACCCTCAACGAGTAGTGAGATCATCCCCATGAATCAAGAATTCATGACTGACATTCAGAATGAAAGTCAATTACAAACAACTCATAACATTAATATTGAAATGAATCCCGAACTTGGGGTTGGTTTTCAATATCAAAATCACCTTCAGGTGATTCAAAGAAATCTAGAAGGATTTCAGAATCCTGGGTCCATGATTGAAAATCTACAATTACCACCGATGGAAGCTACTGATTTTAATGAATCAATGTCCATCTTTGATTCAGAAAATCAGGATCATGTTCAAATGATCCCAACTAATAATAATAATAATACATTTGAACTCAATCCTTCAATTCCGACAACCACAGCAGTTGGCAGTAGAAGAGGTTTCAGACACTCATTAAGTAGGGAAATAATAGCTGAACACTTTAACGAACCAATTGAGAAAGCTGCGAAAGAACTCAACATTGGATCGACACAGTTAAAAAAACGCTGTAGAGATTTAGGTATCGATAATTGGCCCCAACGATAACTTAAGAGTCTGCAAACTCTTATTGATCGTGTTGAGGTAAAGAATTACATTTCTTTTTATATATCATAAAATTGTAATTACTAAAGTTATTTGTGTCACAGGAATTTGGCAACGAGTTTAGTGGAGCAGCAGGATTATCGAAAGATTTATTACCCAACCTAAAAAGGGAGAAAGAAGCAATAATTGAAGGGTCGCAATCAGGTCTAACAGAAGGCACAAAGAAACTAATACAAGCTGCTCATAAGGTTGAATATAAGAAAAGAAAATTTCTGGAAAATGGGGAAACTTCATCAAGAATTCATACACAGCAGCAACCTCTGCCATCTAATTCTGGTACGAGCAGTATTAATCCTGGTTTACTCGAACATGCGAGTGAGGATAATTTTGGAGGCTCTGTAGGTAACCTAGCCTTGTTTCCTCCTTCTTATAGCTACCCCAGCTGGTTCCAAATTGGAACCCTTCCTCATCACTTCCCTACTTACACACTCCTCAGACGAGTCAATTTTTAACCCATACTCATGGGGTTACGGGTTCCAACCCTATCGAGACCCCACGCCTTGGAGCTCCTCCTCCAATAACTGAAAACATACCCCTTCCAAATCCTCAAGAAGGTACAAGTCGACCTACAGATGACAAAGAGTGGAGTGTAGAAGATCTTTTTTCGCTTCCTTCTGATTCTTCAGTTTAGGCTACTAGTTCTGTAAACTTTTCTTAATGTATTAATATAAAGTTATAGTAATGGGTCACATGCATCGATGTATTACTACTTTTATTTATTATTATTATTATTATTTTCCAATCTTTCTTTCTTTGGTCACTGTAGTGACACTACTTTTATCTTTATTCTATAATTCCTAATTCGTTTCCGTTAGACAACGAAATTTTCAGTTATACACTTTTTTTTACTATATACTCCATTAACATTTTCAATATATTTATTCCTTCAGGCCATGTCTCTTTTACTGGTTCCTTTCAGATTGTCTCGGGAGTATTAACTATCTTATTAATTTCTTTTACCTTGTCATATTAAGTGGTATATATCCACTACAATAACCTTTAATACTTATTACATAGGCATATAACCTCTATGTTATTCTTATTACTCTCTTCACAACCTTACTCACCAGACTACCATAATTCCTTTACGGTTCCACCAGTCTCAATACATATCCTGTGATTATGATAATACGGGCCCATATTACCATAACCACCTATACCTATTGATTCTGTTGTTACCACAAAGTTTCATGGGACACTGGTTCTTTTAATACATAACACCATTATAAGTACATGGTGATCATTACTAGAAATCTTACTACTTTATATACATAGTCTTTAATAAATATAGATAGTTATGGAAAATATCATACCATTTTCTTAACAGTCAAACTTTTGCTCAATCAAAGCGTTAGTTAAACATTTCTTAAAGTTATATATATACATATATTAAATGATGCGTAATATCTTAGTCATTTAAGACATCATATAGTATACTTTCATGAACTAACATTCCTATAGCACGAGTTTAAGCCTAGGAGTGGAACAAGCCAATCCTAATTCGCTTAAACTATGGCTCTGATACCAACTTGCGACACCCCTATTTTTACTGTTTGCAAATACTATGGTTTTTCATATAAATACATGAATACAAAAATACGGTTTATCAAAAACCGATAATTTACATGTTTAAAACTGTGGGTGTTACAAATCCATACCAAATCTAACCATAGTAAGCAAGAAAAGGATTAAACCTCGTGTCCAAAGTAGGAGCTAACTCAAGCTCCACTCCAGCTAAACTTCATCCCATCTATAGCAATTTATATTAACCTGGAATACATGGCAAAACATAGAATACGTAAGAGAAAAATGTCTCGTGAGTTACATGAGTTTTAGACTCAAACCTTTAACTTCTTTTTCCAACTTTTATAAAACTTGTAACATATAACATCTTTCAAAAACTTTATAGTAGTAACATACTATAACTCTTTACTTCTCAAAAATCATTTCATGACATACTTTACAAAATTAACATCTTTCAAATTCACTTCATAATATACTTTTCAAAAATAGCTTCTTTCTTACTTGCTTTGACTGGTTTTATAAGCTTGCTGGATTTTTATACTTAGGGCTTTAATCACCATAAGTGATACCCCAAGTCTCTATGGCTAGAAAGAACGGATCAATCCTCACCATAGAAGTGCTGAGGCAATCTACTTCGCGATGGGGCTTTTTCCCCAGTAGATCCCTTACCTAACCCGGGTAGGTTGGAACATAGTTCCCTTACTAACGCTGCTTGCTACAATTACCAGTCATACAAAATACTTGCTGCTTGCTTGAATATTTCTCATAAACATATAACTTGTGGCTAGATGCCAAACTACATCATTTTATGACTTTATGGCTAGATGCCAAATATAGCTTTCATCACATAATAATCATATGTTTAAAACATATTTTTCTAACATACTAAGCTTTATGCCAAAATATACTTTTCAACATCTTATGGCTATATGCCATTCTTACTCGAAAACATATATAGTTTATAACTAAAACATACTTCTTAAACATCTTGAGGCTATATGCCATTCATACTTGGAAACATATATCACTTGTAATAAAAAAAATATACTTTCACATATAGAAATTTTATAAGGAAATCTTGAAAATACTTACTTGCCATGTACCCCAGAATGGGTAAAAATACTGCATGTACTCACCTCAAGTCGGCAATGTAGAAATCTGTGCGGCAACTCCGCAAATCCAACCAAGCTTAAAACCGCACACCTTATACTCCTATAAGGTATATTAAGTTAATTATTACCAAATACACTAATTAACATTACTATAATTAGATACTTATAGCGTTGCATATAGTTTAAATGTTTATAACTTTCGACATGCACCGTGTCTCGACATATACCCCCACCCCTTTTTATTTACTTTTACTCAACAAATAAGTTATTATATGATTCAATTAATTTTAAGTAAACCCAAGCCCACATCATGACATCCAAAACCAAAAACTAAGATGATTAACACAAAAGAGGAAACTGACAGCAAGGCTGATTTCTGGACCCTCAACAAGATTTGCAATATTAGGTCAAGGAAAGATTGAAAATAAAATCCAATAAAAATCATGGGTAAACTAGACCCAAGGGAAAGATCACAGGGCCTGACCTCAGGTCTTTTGCATTCACCAATAAGAAATGATAAATCGACAAAGTTGAATGAATTGATCAGTCCACTCACAGGACCACACCTTAAAGAAATATTAGTCGCTCAAAATGGGTTAAGAATTGAACTCTGAAATTTGGTATAGACCAAATAGACTTCAAAAGTGAACTAAGTCCACAGACCTTGACCCCAAAAGATTTTTGTACAATTTATAATGAATTAATCAAGACAGGGGACCAAAACTGACAGCACCTGGACCAATTAGTGGAAATGGACAATTCCACATGACTTAGGATCTGAATCAATTCATAACCTTTTAAGAGAATAAACTAGACACAATTACCAATTTAGGGACATAAAATGCAATCCAATTGGACATTCACACGATTTTATATGAATTTACCAATTTAAGAATTAACAATCACACAAAAAGAAGGAAATGAGCAGCAACATTTCTATCACAACTCAGCATAGCTTGACAAGATTGGTCCAAAAACCTAACTTCTGAAAAGAAATAAGTCAAGCCTTTTGGATGAGTTACACTAGACATGAAAATAAAGCTCGCATCCAAATATCAAACTCAAAGCATAAGCCAATTGAGAAATAAAAATCGTGCAACAAGGACAATGTGCAGAGCTACAAATTCTGGTTCAGTCAAGGAGAAGACATTGAAAACCTGGCTTCCTAATGGAATTGGATCAATCCCTCTTGATGGAACACACTATACATGAGGATGGACTTTCCATCAAATTTTCAGACCTAAATTATGAACCATTTAGGAACTAAAAATCCTACAAGTTGACTTAGGTGTGCAGCAACCAATCTGTGGAGGTCGGATTGCACACACAAAAATCAAAACCAAAACAATGAACTGAGTCAAGACCTTTTGGTCGAGTATGGCTCATGACAAGGTTCTTCTCCACACAAAATTTCAGAACAATCCAGTGAACATACGATTTTACAAGAATTTCACAACACAATTGGACACAGAAATCATACTCATGGGAATCGGGTTTAAAACCCTAGAAAACGACCAAATAAGGTCTGGACCCAACTGATGAACTTAAATAGACATCGAGACGAAACCATGGACACTGGAATCACCGGATTTGGACATCGTATGATTTTTCTACGAATTTTTCTAAAACAGATCCAAAAACTGTGAAAATCCGAAAATGACAAACATGACATTAGGGTCTAGGGTTTCAACTCCTAAACCCATTAAGACAACAATTAAGACTTATAAAGTCAGAAACAAATCCATTAAGACCAGAATTAAGTCAAAAGCACATCAAAAATCAGAAAGTTTGAGAATCTAGAACTCACATAGCTTGAAGGAGCAAATCTAAAACTTTCTTTTCTCTTTTCTGAATTCCTTCGACTGAATACGTGACCAGGGGAATAGAAATCCCTGATCTATATTAATAATCTCACTTATGACAAAAATGCCTCTGCCTCCATGCCTTAGCAAAATGTTACATTTTTTTTCTGAATGTTTTACTCAAGTTTACGACATCACAACTTCCACCTACGATATTGGAATTTTACAAACTTTATATCATTAGAAAGCTGGAAACGAGCTTAACATTTTCACCTTACTGATTAAATTCTGAATCCAAATGGATTTTACGTTACAGACTCTCAAACATTGCCCGATAGTCATTTTTGTCACTTTTTGGTCAACTTTGACCTGTCATAACTTCTCCGTTTTAACTCCAAATGATATGAATCTTTTTCCTATCATCTTATCTCATCAAGATCTACAAAAGTCTTCTTGATGACTTTTTCCCAAATCCGTATAGATATTTACATATTAATTTTTTTAAAATTTAAGAATTAATCTGTTCATTTTTAACCCCAATTTCCCATTTATTCCAACAAATTTAAGTTTATAAATATGACATAAACCCTCTACTATAATTTCCAATCTAAAAACATTACTTCCATTATTTTCTTTTATTATCAATATTATTATTTATTTATTTTGTTAAAATAAATACTTAGTTGCTAAAAATAAAGAATTGGGAAACGGGTGTTACAGCTGAATTGCCTAACATAAGTGATTAGAGCTTTTGTGCTCACACTACAATAATGGCAGTAATGAGTCTTAGCGACTCGAAACCGTAGAGGATGAGGAAGAGTTGGATATAAAGCCCTTGTGGCTTACGATCAGAAAGGTTGTAAAGTAGAATATTTCATGTTGAAAATTAGTATGACGAAGTACCGTGTGGTGTTACCGAGTAGTGATACCGAGTTGACGGTTAGGTGTATACTTGTGTAAGTTGTATTACACCGTGATTGTTTTTAGTGGTTTAGGTATCGGTAGATACCAGTGCAACTACAGAAAGAATATTTGTAGTTATTAATAATGAAATATAACTGGTTTGATATGTTTATATTAACCAGTACTTATAAGTGGTTACAGGAGATAACTACACCCACGAGTTTGGTGATGTATTACGTTTAACACGAGTTATTCATGTCGATATATTGTTACTCACTAAGCTTTGTAGCTTACGTGTTTGTGTTGTATCGTGTGCAGGTTAGCGGTTGTAGCGCCCGGCTCGAATCGTGGGACGATTCTCGATGGTAACTTCTTGTAGATTCCAGAGCACACGAGTACCCATTTATACTATTTATGTTATAAATGCGAAAAATTTTCTGGGTATACTCTGTGTTGAAACTGGGCGTTACAAGATGGCTTCGCTTGTAGTGGAGAGGAAGATGTTCGCAACTGCAAAGGCGGTGATGGTGTAGAAGACGCAAAACCCACACAGGTTTAGAGAAATCGAGAAACATTGGTATAAGAATCGGTAACCCAAAGAAATCCGACCCGAAACCCGGATCCGAGGGAAAACCCGCGTGTCACAAAATGGGGATGTAACAAACACCAAAAACACGCAAAATAAGAATTCTTTCATTTGTTGTAAAGTCAATGACAACCAAAATAATCAAATAAATGTCAACAATCCAAAACCAAGAGCATCGATGTGCAATAGACTAAAACCCAATAAAATATCTAAATTTTTTTAGAGCTGCAAATTCCTTTTCTTTCTGGATTGTGCGCGTCAAAATACAAAACCAATGATAATAAGTAAATAAAAGGACTGATGATGGTGGGCAAACAAATAATTCAAAACACAATAATGATAAATAAGAAAAAGACTAAAAATGTTGTTCACACCTCACGGTTTACTTAGTCGAAGCTCTACGTTCTCGCTTTCCTTTAAAGTAGAGCCAAGTTGTTAGAGCAAAAAACAAATTTGGGCTATTAGATTAAATTTCTTCATTAAAGGAACGATGGTAAAAACAAGTGAAAAGATAAATTAGCTAATTTTTTAAAGGGTTTCAGAAAACAGAGAAAAAAAAAACAGTTGATTAAAGTAGTTATGAATTTCGCAGGACCTGACCTGCAAAATTCATAGCCCCAGCGAAAAAGTCCTATAGGCTGCATAAAAGCCTCGTATACTGCGAAAAAGTAAGAACTCTAAAAGGTTTAGGATTTAGGGTTAAGAAACATTTTCCAGGGGTTAGGATTTTCAAAGGTACTGCAAAAATTAGAATTTCGCAAGTATGGCCTGCGAAATTCTCTGGTACACCTACGGAAATTTCTAGTCCAGTTTGACAAAAACTTGTATTTTTCATAAAAACGTATTGAGAAAAAGTGTATGTTGACAGCGAAAATCAAAAAATCGTCTGCAAAATTCAGACTTTCGTACAGTGCATTCATTAATTATTTTATAAGAAATGAAATTGTTAAACTTTGTTATCAGAATTCTTTGTCTTTCTTTATCAGAAATCTCTTTTTTTCAACAGAAAAACAATGAGTTCTAATTGTTCAGATGAATATTTTGTTGTGGCTTTTTGTGGGTGGTGTCGAAGCGTCAATTCAACAAATAAATTAGGGTATAAAATATAAGCTCAAGTCCTTGTTCTCTGCTCAATTTACTTACAAAGTAGTAAGAGATAAGCAGGGTCGATCCTCAGGTACGCGGATCTAATATTATGCCAGATTTATCACATAAGATACACTAGATGTAAAAGGGGGGGTTTTAATACGTGAAAGTTGTAAAACTAATCAAATTAAACATGCAAATAAAATAGGTGATAAGAAAACACAATGAAGTAAGATTCTGATTCCGTTTTCACATGTTTGATAAAGATTCTCAATCCAAGACTAGAAGTTCTATTCGTTTCATCTAAGATGGTTTTAAAAGCATTAACAAGCTCTAACACTTTTAATTCACAAAGTTATTCAATCAAAACAAGCTCTTTGAATTAAACCTATTTTTCTTAACATAATACCCAACACCTAAATCTCCATGTCATAGATATCTCCCCTGTCCCGCGGTCCCACTTACAGGTTTTACAGGACCCCAACTGGCTAAAAGCTATGCATGATGAATATAATGCTCTTATGACTAACGGTACATGTCAGCTTGTTCCACGCCCCTCGGGGTCAATATTGTCCACTCCATGTGGCTCTTTCGCCATAAATTTCATGCAGATGGCAGTCTTGCTTGCTACAAAGCGAGACTTGTTGCGAACGGTCGGAGTCAACAACCGAGGGTCAACTGTGATGAAACATTTAGTCCCGTGGTCAAACTGGCTACCATACGTACAGTTCTGAGCATTGCCGTCTCTCGACACTGGCTAACCCATCAGCTCGATGTCAAAAACGCCTTCCTTCACGGCCATCTTCAAGAAACCGTCTACATGCATCAACTGTAACGCCAAGACATGCTTTATTATATAATTATAATAAAAGGGCAAAATGGTCATTTTACCTTGGAAGGGTAAATTGGTCTTTTGGACAGAAAAGAATTTAGTTTAAAATAATATTTTGAGTTTTGGACTTAAAATGTTATAAAAAACTGAATTTGGGTCGTTATATCGAAAAAGGGTATTTTGGTCATTTGACCATGTGAAAGACCAAATATGAAAAATATTGTTGGTTGAGGCAAAAATGTAAGAAATGAAAGTTTTATTGTAATAAAACTTGATTTTGTGGTCAAAGTTCAAGAAAATGAACTTTAGGACCAAAATTGTAAAATTTTGTGGTATAAATAAGAGAGAGTTGACTCTCTCTTTGACCATCCATTTGTGCAGCAACGGGAGAAGAGAATTGAGAGAGATTTCTGGAAATTCTTGAAGCTTGAAGCATGGAATTGGAATCATAGCATGGAATTGGTGATTCCTATGTTGATTAAGGTTAGTAACTTGGTTTTTAACCAAGTTCTTGAAGTGTTCTTGGTTTGATATTTTAGAAACTGAAATTTGTACATTTCAGTTTTAATTATGTGATTTATATGGTTTATTACTTCCATTAAGTCATGCTAGAAAGGACTTAACTCAAGAAAATGGAAGTAGGTTGTTATTGTTGATGAATTTGAAGTTTTTGGGTTTTGGAACTAAGAACCCTAATTCTTCATTTTGATTGATTCAGTTGTTTTGAATGGTGGAAAACCTTGTTAGAGTATAAGGTTTTAGCCTAGAAACAAACCCCAATCGATTAAGGACTGGATTAAGGACTTAATGGTCCAAAACTGCTTGCTACAGTGCATAAATCGCGACTGTCCAGGGGGCCTGCCCAGGCGCAGGGCGCAGTGCGCCCAGGATCAGGGCGGGGTGCGCCCAGGCGCAGTGCGTCTGATACCTGGCGCAGTGCGCCTCCAAGCAGGGGCCAGGCAGGGGACTTCCGACTCGCTAACTTTCGTTTGGCTTGTCCGTTTTAGCTCAAATTTGGACCATAGGCTTGTTATGGTCTGAAAAGTTTGGGAAAATTATTAAGTTGAGTTTTCGACCCCTCGGGGGCACTGTAGATCGACTCGAATGCCTCGGTGAATAGTAAAATTCACAAAAAGTTAGTAAACGGAAAGTTTATTAACTAGTCATTGTTTGTAATGATATTGTATTGAACTCTAGTGTATTAGAGTCAATTTAGATGATTATTAACCTATTATCATTTGGTATATAAATGGATAAATAGGTATGGGACAAAATGGTTGTGGGGCACGTAAAGGCAAGAAACAACCGGGAATTAAATGCAGCTAGCATCCAGGTGAGTAATCTCACTAATACCATATGTGATATATGATGATTGAGTTGTTACAGGTTGAATCTGATTGTGGGACGAAATTGATGGTTCAAAGATACGTTTGATACGACAATACCAGATAAGCCGTGAGTCTATGATAGACAAGAACGGAGCTGTGAGTCAATAAAATGAAATGACAATACCGGGACCAGCCGTGAGTCTAGGCAACAGCGGGATTTTCCTGTGAGCCATATATTTACTTTTATAGACAATACCGGGACCAGCCGTGAGTCTAGGCAACAGCGGGATTTTCCTGTGAGCCATATATTTACTTTTATAGACAATACCGGGACCAGCCGTGAGTCTAGGCAACAGCGGGATTTTCCTGTGAGCCATATATTTACTTTTATAGACAATACCGGGACCAGCCGTGAGTCTAGGCAACAGCGGGATTTTCCTGTGAGCCATATATTTACTTTTATAGACAATACCGGGACCAGCCGTGAGTCTAGGCAACAGCGGGATTTTCCTGTGAGCCATATATTTACTTTTATAGACAATACCGGGACCAGCCGTGAGTCTAGGCAACAGCGGGATTTTCCTGTGAGCCATATATTTACTTTTATAGACAAGACCGGGACCAGCCTTGAGTCTAGGCAACAGCGGGATTTTCCTGTGAGCCATATTTGATCGTGAAGAAACTGTTAATAGATGGTGCGGCCTTGTTGGCTATGATTCCGGTGCGGCCTTCGGGCTATGTCTCCGATGCGGCCTTCGGGCTATGATTTTGTTACAGGAACATGGTACGACCTTTTGGCTATGATATCGGGTATTAAACCTAGTTGATGCGGCCTGCGGGCTATGATTTATATATTGATATTGTTTTGGTGTAGCTTATATAGCTATGACACAGGGTGCGGCTTATATAGCCATGATTTATGATGCAGTCCATTGTGACTAAGAAACATGGGACAGAAACGATAGATATGATTATCTGTGCAAATAACTGATGTGGTTTGATAATTGCAGGTTGTCATGAAGTAGTCTGTAAGGCTACAGAATAGGATGTGAAATCCTAGAGTATATATGGTCAGCCAGTAAGGCTAGGAGTTTGGATTCGAAATCCAGACAGTTATATGATTGTATTTTGATACATGTTATTTGCAGATTTGATTACTCACTGAGCTTTATAGCTCACGATATTTGTTACTGTCCCTGCAGGTTAGCATGATACTGATAGGGGACAAGATAGAGTCCGTGACGTTGAAGTGGGACTCATAGATGCTGTCAGTAGCAGCCCGACTTTAAAGGAGACATGGTATTTTATACACTCCTTGATACACTTGTACCCGTTTTTATTAAAATATACCCCTTTGTTATGGTTTTATGTATTGAAACCATTGTTTAAAATGAAAAAAAAATTTCAGGGGTGTTTTTGTTTAAAAGCCGTGTGTTACAAGTTGGTATCAGAGCCGTGGTTTAAGTGAACTAGGTGTCTATAGAGTAGATTCCTGGACTTAAACCCTGAGATAGTAGACATGATGCATAGTTAGGTGTATATAGTTGTTATTATACATATATAACCTAACTGTTGCTAACTTCTGACGTATAAGAAGTATGAAATGTGAATCTCCTTGGGAGACATTTAGAACGCGAAGCTCTAGGAAATGGACCAACCCTTTCTCAAGACTCCATTGTATGAGAGCCAAAAAGGGGACGAATAGCAGAAATCCACATGATGAGCAATGTTAGCTGATGTGGTCAGATAAAGAAATCGGTTGCTCACCTTGGTTGATATTCAAGGTGAAAGAACAGTAGTTGAGACTACAAGAAAAGCAGAAAATATTGGTAGACTTCTCAGAAGAAGTTTAAACGAATTAGGCCTAACCTTAAAAGGGAAGGGACCAGAACGAAAAGATGATGTAATATAAGAAGTGCAGGATAAGCACTTGGCACAATTTAGAGTTGAGACTCTATCGTTGACATGTTGAAGTTACAGAAAATGAGAGCATATTGCTCGAGTTTGTGGTATGGGACGGAAGTGGTTCCAGCGTGGAACTATAGAACACTTCCTTATGAAATACTCACATGCTAAATGTGGAGTAACGGGTAATGAACCCAGGAAAGAAAGAAGAAATGAATGGTTAAAAAGGACCAGTGGTACCTTGAGCATTCCAGCAGATTTTGGAAGAAACTCGTGAGGAGACAGATATGATCTCCGATGTAAATGTTTTGAATATAACTTCGTGTATGTTATATGTGATCCATGAAGCTATGCTTTGGATCGGTGACACTGATGTCGTGATTGGATATTTCATCAACGATTATGGATGAAATTTTGGAAGTAGCTATAGTAAATAGCAAACATGTTCTACATATTGAACACCTGGAAGGTAGATTGCCTAGGATTTACGGGACCATTTTCCCTATGAATCTGAAGCCGATGACTACCAGTGAATTTGAAGCAGTTGTGCTTATGAATTGGTTAGCAATGAATTATGCTAACGTGAATTGTAGAAATAAGAACAGTATGGTTCTTGAAACAGAAATGAGCGGATGAAAATCCATGGTGAATGACCATTGTTGAGAATACCGGTTATTTTCCTTTGCTTAAACTCGGAAAAGAGTTAGTAAAGGAATGATTTTGTAGTTGGCATACGTGGGATGGGCCAAGCTAAATAAAGCAGTGCTAGTAGTGTACTACTTTAGATAAATTCTCGGATGTTCCTTTTGAAAAGAACTTCCAGGATTTCTGCCAGATTGGCAAGAAGAGCTTATGATTAAGCTGGTCTTGGGAGCCGTTCCTGTTATTTAGGCTCTAGACTGATTTGCATCTGTAGAGATGGCAGAGTTGGAAAACAACTAAAAGAAAATGTTGTTTTGGGGTCTCTTATGACCGTATGTGTCATCGTATGGAGCCCTATCTTAATTGAAAAGAAGAAAGACAAGTTGATGCATATGTGCATTGACTACTGAGAATTTGATATTCTCGAAACCAGATCGAATATGAGGTACAATTGTACCAGACATTGGAGTTAATTCACTGGGTTAAGTGATGTGTAAAATCCTCCAAGTATGAAAGTTGGCAAAAAGGAGTTTTATATTCTTTGGTCATGTTATAATGCCAGAAATGATGCAGTGTATCCAGTGGAGATGATACTGGGACAAGACAGAAACCGCATTGGAATCTAACTGAAATTAGTAGTTTCCTTAAATTGGTGGGTTATTATAGGAGAGTTATAGTAAACTGCTCCTTGATTGCTGCTTAGTTGACTAAGGTTGAAAAAAAAAAAAAAAAAAAAAAGTGAAAAGACTGAGTGGTAGAAAGACCACAGAGATCTTGTAAAGGTTTGGAATAAACCTTGTATGACACTCCGATGTTAGCGTTGATGCTAAGCTGAGAAGATGAATTGGATTATAGAAATGCACCCAGATTCGATCGTAGATGCAAGATGTTGCAGTAGCAACTATGATTTTAGTATTAAGCTTTGGAGACACTATGTATATGGTGTAAAGCTTATTGTTTATGTGGATCATTAGAGTTTGAAATACTTTATTGATCAGAAAAGAAGCTAAATATGAGATAGCAAGGATAGATGGGTTACTTAGAGATTTCGGGTATGAAATCCTGTACCATCTCAAAAAGGGCGGATGTGGCTATAGATGCCTTGAATTGAAAAGAGTAACCTTTGAAGGTTACATTTACATGTATGAATGTGGCGAATTGATTACCTGAGTTGATTCGGGTAGCACAGAAAGATGTGTGCAAGTCTGAAAATGTGAATAAATGAAGGAATGATTAGCTATTGAAAGAAACTAGTTGGAAAATCACAGCGATTTAAAACCCTTGATGGTTGTGTATGTGAGTTCCAAAGCCAAATGAAATATGAAAATCATCTTGAAAAGATGTATTTTGCATTAGATATGCGGTATACCCGGGGCAATACCAGACTGGATAGGTTGATAAACCTATGTATTGGTGGCCGGGACAGAAGAAAGATATTGAAAGATATATGAAAAGTATTTGACTTGTACGTAAAGTAAAGTCAAACCTTTAGAAACGTGTGAAGAAGTTGACCCGTGGTTGGTCCCAGAGAAGAAATGGGACAACATTGTTATAGACTCTGCAATAAAGCCTCTGCAAGTAGCGTAGATTGATGAATAAAGTGACCTAATGATGCAGATTTTAGGAGATGTGCTTGAAAAGTGCACAGAAGACCCTAGTAGAAGATGAGAAGATTTTCTATCCTTGATAGAATTTACAAGAAATAGCAGCTTACATGCTTGCAGTTTGATGACTCACATGAAGAATGGTATGGAATACCGTGTTATTCTCCGATTTATTGGAATGAAGGTGTGGTAAAGCTATTGGCTAGATCCTAGTTGGTTGCACAAACTGAAGAAAAGACTTGATGAGTACGATCGAATTTGAAGAATGGTTAAGAAATTGTAATACGGTATATGAATCGCCGAATACAAGCCTTTAAAATTCCAAGTAAAGGAATATGGTAGTACGAAAAGTGATCCTTTAGAAAGGTTAAAATCTGTTTGGGGCGTCAAGAAAGAAATTATGTAATGATAATTCCCAACAAATTCCTTATGAAGAGATGAAGAAAGATACGTAGATAAGGTACCCGGGATAACCGGAGGAATGAGATGCTAAGTGTATAATCACGAAATAAGAAGACTTGTATGGTTAAGTGCTTAGGCAATACCATAGAGATTCCGACATGATGCGGAAGACCGAAAGTTAAACGAGGAAGACATGCCCTCAACTCCTTGTATGATTTCGGGGACGAAATCTTTTGAAGGAGGGGAGAATTTGTAACGCCAAGACATGCTTTATTATATAATTATAATAAAAGGGCATAATGGTCATTTTACCTTGGAAGGGTAAATTGGTCTTTTGGACAGAAAAGAATTTAGTTTAAAATAATATTTTGAGTTTTGGACTTAAAATGTTATAAAAAACTGAATTTGGGTCGTTATATCGAAAAAGGGTATTTTGGTCATTTGACCATGTGAAAGACCAAATATGAAAAATATTGTTGGTTGAGGCAAAAATGTAAGAAATGAAAGTTTTATTGTAATAAAACTTGATTTTGTGGTCAAAGTTCAAGAAAATGAACTTTAGGACCAAAATTGTAAAATTTTGTGGTATAAATAAGAGAGAGTTGACTCTCTCTTTGACCATCCATTTGTGCAGCAACGGGAGAAGAGAATTGAGAGAGATTTCTGGAAATTCTTGAAGCTTGAAGCATGGAATTGGAATCATAGCATGGAATTGGTGATTCCTATGTTGATTAAGGTTAGTAACTTGGTTTTTAACCAAGTTCTTGAAGTGTTCTTGGTTTGATATTTTAGAAACTGAAATTTGTACATTTCAGTTTTAATTATGTGATTTATATGGTTTATTACTTCCATTAAGTCATGCTAGAAAGGACTTAACTCAAGAAAATGGAAGTAGGTTGTTATTGTTGATGAATTTGAAGTTTTTGGGTTTTGGAACTAAGAACCCTAATTCTTCATTTTGATTGATTCAGTTGTTTTGAATGGTGGAAAACCTTGTTAGAGTATAAGGTTTTAGCCTAGAAACAAACCCCAATCGATTAAGGACTGGATTAAGGACTTAATGGTCCAAAACTGCTTGCTACAGTGCATAAATCGCGACTGTCCAGGGGGCCTGCCCAGGCGCAGGGCGCAGTGCGCCCAGGATCAGGGCGGGGTGCGCCCAGGCGCAGTACGCCTGATACCTGGCGCAGTGCGCCTCCAAGCAGGGGCCAGGCAGGGGACTTCCGACTCGCTAACTTTCGTTTGGCTTGTCCGTTTTAGCTCAAATTTGGACCATAGGCTTGTTATGGTCTGAAAAGTTTGGGAAAATTATTAAGTTGAGTTTTCGACCCCTCGGGGGCACTGTAGATCGACTCGAATGCCTCGGTGAATAGTAAAATTCACAAAAAGTTAGTAAACGGAAAGTTTATTAACTAGTCATTGTTTGTAATGATATTGTATTGAACTCTAGTGTATTAGAGTCAATTTAGATGATTATTAACCTATTATCATTTGGTATATAAATGGGTAAATAGGTATGGGACAAAATGGTTGTGGGGCACGTAAAGGCAAGAAACAACCGGGAATTAAATGCAGCTAGCATCCAGGTGAGTAATCTCACTAATACCATATGTGATATATGATGATTGAGTTGTTACAGGTTGAATCTGATTGTGGGACGAAATTGATGGTTCAAAGATACGTTTGATACGACAATACCAGATAAGCCGTGAGTCTATGATAGACAAGAACGGAGCTGTGAGTCAATAAAATGAAATGACAATACCGGGACCAGCCGTGAGTCTAGGCAACAGCGGGATTTTCCTGTGAGCCATATATTTACTTTTATAGACAATACCGGGACCAGCCGTGAGTCTAGGCAACAGCGGGATTTTCCTGTGAGCCATATATTTACTTTTATAGACAATACCGGGACCAGCCGTGAGTCTAGGCAACAGCGGGATTTTCCTGTGAGCCATATATTTACTTTTATAGACAATACCGGGACCAGCCGTGAGTCTAGGCAACAGCGGGATTTTCCTGTGAGCCATATATTTACTTTTATAGACAATACCGGGACCAGCCGTGAGTCTAGGCAACAGCGGGATTTTCCTGTGAGCCATATATTTACTTTTATAGACAATACCGGGACCAGCCGTGAGTCTAGGCAACAGCGGGATTTTCCTGTGAGCCATATATTTACTTTTATAGACAAGACCGGGACCAGCCGTGAGTCTAGGCAACAGCGGGATTTTCCTGTGAGCCATATTTGATCGTGAAGAAACTGTTAATAGATGGTGCGGCCTTGTTGGCTATGATTCCGGTGCGGCCTTCGGGCTATGTCTCCGATGCGGCCTTCGGGCTATGATTTTGTTACAGGAACATGGTACGACCTTTTGGCTATGATATCGGGTATTAAACCTAGTTAATGCGGCCTGCGGGCTATGATTTATATATTGATATTGTTTTGGTGTAGCTTATATAGCTATGACACAGGGTGCGGCTTATATAGCCATGATTTATGATGCAGTCCATTGTGACTAAGAAACATGGGACAGAAACGATAGATATGATTATCTGTGCAAATAACTGATGTGGTTTGATAATTGCAGGTTGTCATGAAGTAGTCTGTAAGGCTACAGAATAGGATGTGAAATCCTAGAGTATATATGGTCAGCCAGTAAGGCTAGGAGTTTGGATTCGAAATCCAGACAGTTATATGATTGTATTTTGATACATGTTATTTGCAGATTTGATTACTCACTGAGCTTTATAGCTCACGATATTTGTTACTGTCCCTGCAGGTTAGCATGATACTGATAGGGGACAAGATAGAGTCCGTGACGTTGAAGTGTGACTCATAGATGCTGTCAGTAGCAGCCCGGCTTTAAAGGAGACATGGTATTTTATACACTCCTTGATACACTTGTACCCGTTTTTATTAAAATATACCCCTTTGTTATGGTTTTATGTATTGAAACCATTGTTTAAAATGAAAAAAAATTTTCAGGGGTGTTTTTGTTTAAAAGCCGGGTGTTACATCAACCACCGTGATTCCGTGATGCACAGTTCCCGGATCATGTCTGCCTCCTGCAGAAATCTCTCTATGGCCTAAAACAGGCCCCCCGAGATTGGTACCACCGGTTCGCTCAACATGCAACAACCATCGGTTTTAGACAGAGTCGCACCGACACATCGCTCTTCATTCTCCATACTCCCACCGCCACAGCGTATCTTCTCTTATATGTTGACGACATCATCCTGACGGCTTCCACCACTACCCTTCTCAGGCAGATTATCAAACAGCTCAGTCACGAATTTGCAATGACTGACCTCGGCGCCCTGAATTATTTTCTAGGCATCTCAGCATCTCGATCCTCCACCGGCCTATTTCTGTCACAACAAAAATACGCCACTGAGATTTTAGCTCGTGCCAAAATGTCTAACTACAATCCTTGTCGCACTCTTGCTGAACCGATTCACAAACTAGACTCCACGGGACCTCCTGTCGATGACCCACCTCTGTACCGAAGTCTCACTGGTGCTCTTCAATACCTCACTTTCACCAGACCCGACATCTCTTTTGCTGTTCAACAGATCCGCCTCTACATGCATGACCCTCGAGAACAACACTTACATGCTCTCAAGCGTATCTTACGCTACATTCGTGGCACCATCGATCAGGGTCTTCACATTACTGCCTCACCCACATCTGACCTCATTGCCTACTCTGATGCCGATTGGGGGGGGGGGGATGCCCCTCCACTCGAAGATCTACTTCTGGCTATTGTGTCTTCCTCGGGGACAACCTGCTATCTTGGTCATCAAAACGCCAAGGAGTCGTTTCCAGATTGAGTGCGGAAGCCGAGTACCGAGGTGTAGCAAATCCGGTTGCAGAAACCAGTTGGATTCGTAATCTACTATGCAAGCTTCACTGCCCCACCAACAAGGCAACCATCATTTACTGCGACAACATCAGTGCTGTCTACATGTCGGCAAATCCGATCCATCACCAACGCACGAAACACATCGAAATTGGCATACACTTTGTTCGTGATCAGGTGGCAGGTGGCTCGGGGACAGATTCGAGTTATCCACGTTTCGTCTAGCGCTCAATATGCCGACATCTTCACCAAAGGACTCACCACGTCGCTCTTCAACGAGTTTCGGTCCAGTTTGAACGTCCGACCTCCTCTCCCATTAAAACTGCGAGGGGATGTTAATGTATAGCTTCTGTGCTTGTAGCCCATCGATTCTATAGCCCATTGTATAGGCCCGATTTATAGTCTTGTGACGAAATTGTCGATCAATTCTGATTGAGAATGCACAACTGCACAAATGTTTTTATCATGTTGTTTTTTTAGTAAACCGTGAATTTAGTCCACGTGGTTTTTTGAAATTTTTTTTTGAAACTATGGATAATATTTAAAAAGTTTCCAAAATACTAAATTCTTTTTAGATTTGTTCCATATCTTATCAATTTAGTTTTTCCATTTTCAGAAAAAGGACCCACCCTCCTTTTTCACAGCCGCACGCCCGCACCTAACCAAAAACATAGCAACCTCTCTTTTTCTTCTACCAAAAATCCAACTCACACCGAAAGCTATTCGACTGTGCAGTCACAAAACCCCAGAAAAACCCAGCTTCTTGAAAGTGAATCAAATCTTGTGAGACGTGAGTTCTTTGGATTTTCTAATTAGATATTCCAGTTTCAATAATTTATTATACCTCAGTATATTGTGTGTAATCACTTAGTCGAACTGTACATGGGCAAAATCAAATCTTTATAAGAGTTTTGTCGAACAATTGGAATGCGACTATGCCACATCAAAAATTAAGCAACAAAACTATAAAAACTTCTCAGATTTTGAACGGTTCAACGGGTTTCAAGGAGAGAGAGAGATAGAGATAGAGAGAGAGTACGGCAGGGTGGGATGGAATGAAGGTGGGTCCTCTTTTTAATTTTAAATAAATAAGAGATTAAATAAATGTAAAAGATGAAAAAAAAATTTAAAAGGAATATCATAGTTTATTTTAAAATCCTGTGACGATCAAATCCATAAATTTGGTTTTTTGGACCAACAATGCAAGTTTCAAAAAACCTTTTAAATTTTATCATCGTTTTTCTGTAAATCACGTGACTAAATTTGCAGATTGCTTTTTCTGTTTTTATAATATTACAAATTATAACATTAAATTTAGGGACACTACAACTCAAAAAGTCTAGTCGGTGTCCGGTGTCCGGGCAGCAGTGGGTTCTCACAAAAACTAAAGATATTTTTATTATATGCCTGACAAAGCCATTATAATTTTTATAGTAAAACTTTTATATTTTGAAACCGTCTAATTTAATTCTAATACTCGGTCACCCCAGGTAACCGGTTTCATACACCTTATGTGGACTGATTATATGTCCTGCGACTTATTAGGAACTAATCGAGCCCAACTAGGAAGATATCGAGCTTCAAATTAGAAGAATCACAACAATAACCAATCAAAGCTAGGTTAAATTTGAATTGCAGCAAGAACCAATCGACTGCAGGGAAGATATCGAACTTTGAATTAGGAGAATCACAGCAAGAAGCGTTCAAAGCTAGGTTAAATTCGAATTACAGCAACCACAGATCGATCCCAGGGAAGATATTGAGCTTCGAATTAGGAGAATTGAGCAAGAACCGATCTACATTTCTAATGAAGGTTTAAAGCCAAGTAGGATATGTAACTGACTCTCAAATGCCGGTTATAGTGCATTCGATTGAGCGGTTTAAAAAACATAATGGTTAAATTAGACGGCTTCGAATACATAATGGTTACATTAGACGGTTTGAAAACACAAGGGTTTTAATATAAAAAAATATAATAGTTTTTCCAGGCATATGACGACGAAAATAGTTTAGGTTTTTGTGAGATTATCTCTTAAATATAATAATAATAATAACAACAACAATAAAAAAATAATCATATAAAACCTTTGATAATTCATTTGATAAAATGTACACCATATTTATACATAACTGTAATACAATTAATAAAACATAAATAATAATAAATGCATACATAAAAGAAATTAATTGAAGCGTGTGAACTGCTAACAGCGAATGCCGTAAATACATTTGGAAAAAAGTAGATATCATATCATTCTAGTTACTTCTTACAAGACGGGGAACACATGACAAAACAACAGCCTCGAATCGTCTTGTCTTTTTCCTTTTTTCAACAGCCAATGAATCATGTATCTTTTAATAGTTGACTAACTCGAAATGATATCCCCATAGAACACTATAACAGTATACAAAATTACAAATACTCTTTCATAATACTCCAATTCTGTGTTGTGATTGGGTTTTTGTTATTAATGCTGTTCGAAGACCAGGAGATGAACCCTACAAGTAACAACCTGAATTCGCTATACGACCGGCAACAACACCAGATTAACATTCATGATGTTTCTCATAATCACCCACCACCATCTCTACCATTGAATCTACCTCGTTCAGATCTACTTGTTGGTAAGTTCTTCAATCCGTACAACAAATTGCTACCAGATCTGTTTTTACTGTACTTGTTACTCTCAATTTTGCGATTCAGATGAAGCCCTACTTTGAAATTTTCAGTTTGTTAATCAATAGTTGGTACGATTTTCGTGGTTATGAACGTGCTACAAAGCCTAAAGCTTCGAATTGAATTCTCATACAGGAAATACGAATTGGTAATTAACAAATTGATTTTGGAATTACTTTGAAGGAAGAAGAGAAGATTACAACCAGATTTGTGTTCCGACGTATAAAGCGACCATAACCGGCAACTGGAAAGCTGCGAAAATCATCCTTGACAAACGCCGGGAGCTTGTACGGTTTAGCATCACGGAAAGTTACGATACAGTACTTCATATTGCAGTTATGGGGAAATCGTGCTGGTTCGTTGAATATCTGGTGAGTTTAATGGAAAAAGAGGACTTAGAACTTCAAAATCAAAAAGGTCAAACCGCCCTGTGTTTAGCCGCCATGGCCGGAAATGTCAAAATAGCGTCAATTTTGGTGAAAAAGAACCGGGCCCTGTTGGATATACCTGATAGTTGTGGAATGATGCCTCTTTATATGGCTGCCCTATTTGGAAAACATGATATGGTGTGGTATCTGTATCATAATTCCCAGAAAATGACCGGTGATTTCTGGACACATCACAATAGAGGTTGTGTTCTTGTGAAATGTGTTGAAGCTAATCTATTTGGTAAGTATCTTGTTTTGTAACTATTTCATTTATAGCTTGTGAGTTGAATTTGTGTTAAGTTTTAACAATCAAAATGTTTTGTAGATGTTGCATTACAAATTGTGAAAGACCGCCCGGAACTTTCTATAAATGGAAGTGTACTCGGACTATTGGCTCGAAAACCATACGCATTCGAGACTACAATACCGAATATATTCTGGGGATTTTTATGTTCATGTAAGTTTCTTGATATTTCTTTTCTATGATGTTTGTTGAATGTTTTATCAAACCATCTAACATTGTGATATTAGTTTTTGTAGTGTGTCATATGAAGACTGCAATTCCTCACATGGAAAGCCATGCGTTACAATTACTAAGACTAATCTGGGCCGAAATTGTGAAACTGCCGAAAGCTCAAATTGATGAAATAATAAAAGGGCCGCCCGACCAACCAAAGGACGAGATAAAGCAAACGCGTGCTGAAATCGAAAAGCAAGAAGCGTTGTTACTGCTAAGAACAATTTCAGACAACATCGCGAAAATGCCTACAAGAATCTTTAATTTATTCAGACGCCCAGCTGATGAAAACCCAAGTACTTCGAAAGTTGTAAAGCAAAAATACTCTTCGCGAGTACTATTTCTCGCTGCGGAAATGGGTAACACTGCTTTTGTGGTGGAAGTTATTCGGCAATATCCGCATTTAGTACGCGAGGTAAATGAGAATAACCAAAGTATATTTCACATTGCTGTGTCACATCGTCACGAAGGTATCTACAATTTGTTGTATGAGATAGGGTCGCTAAGGAATTTGATAATTACTCTTGAAGACAAAAACGGCAACAATATGTTGCATTTAGTTGGCGAGAGTGCGAAGATTAATCGACTACAAAAAATTCCGGGAGTTGGTCTACAATTGCATCTAGAAACATTATGGTTCAAGGTACATCTTTCTATTTTCTATTTTCTTGTAAAATAAAATGTATCTAACAATGATGTAATTTTTGTAATGTTAGGAAGTGGAATCCATACTTCCTCCTCCTTTTCGAGAAAAAAAGAATGCCGCCGGTTTAACACCACATGAAGTATTCACCAAAAACCATAAAGATCTATTTTCGAAAGGTGAAGAATGGATGAAGGAAACCGCCGCCCAATTAATGGTGGTTGCGTCACTTATAGCCACTATCTCATTTGCGGCTGCGTTTACTTTTCCAGGTGGATACGACCAAGTAACCGGGATGCCTATTTTCCTAAGAAAAAATCTTTCCAAGATTTTTATAATATTCGACGGGTTATCGTTTATATCGGCCACAACGTCAATCCTTTTGGTGTTATCTATTTTGGGGTCGGATTACACTGAACATGACTTCATGATTTCGTTACCCCAACAATTGATGATATGTCTAGCATCGCTTTTCATCTCTATAGCCACCATGATCCTCACTTTTCTCATCAACTTTTTATTACTTTATCAAAATAATTCTAAATGGATACCGATTTTTATCAGTTCTTTTGCTGGCGTCACCTATATGATATTTGGTAGCCCAAAGTTCCCTCTTCTTGGTCGCTTTCTATATGGTTCTAGGTTTCTTTTTGAAAGGGAGAAGGGAATGCTTAAGAAACCTATTTTTTAGGCATTCGATTACGTGTGCTTTCCGTGTAAACACATTTTGTCAGTGTTAGATGTTAGAATTATTTTGCATAGTTTTTGTAATTATAGCATATGTTAGGGTCCATTTATGTAAATATATACATTTGTTAAAGACATTCTGACAATGTTTGTCGCTGTCAATTCAATGATGATTCACGTATGTTCTAATTTTTAAGCGAATTTATAAGGGATGGGTTAAAGAGACACCCATTTTTGCCAAAAAAATATTTTTTATTACTTAATGATTAATTATTTGATTTTTTAATTACTTAACGATTACTTGATACGTATAATGATTATATAATAATTATATATATATATTAATTATCAAATTTGGTTTGTGAGAGGAATAGTACTATTCAATTGGTTTTTCTATTTTCAGAATCAGAACTACTAAATTCATATTATAGTATAATTGGTAAAAGCATAATATATAAATTGCAAATAAGCTTCTATTTGGAAATAGCAATTTTGATTCTTCTTATAGTAAACTTTTATATTTACGTTTTTTTTCTTCAACTAATTTCGAATTAATTGTTTTAATCCCTAATTATTATAAAGTTATATTATTAGTATTTCGTAAGTTGCGATTACAGTCTCTTATTATATATTCAAGTTACATTTTCCGTCCCTTACGTAATTTTTCTTTATCGAACTGCGTTTTTCAATATACCGGGCTTCCGCAGCATCGCGCGGCCAGTTCGAATACTAGTTATTATTTAATTTACAAATATTTTTTATAAATAGATTATTCATAATTTATAAATATTAAGTAACAAATATTTTTTATAAAAAAAATTATATAAATCAATAAATAAGTAATTTAAAAAAATTGCACAAATGTGATTCGTAATTTTTGTAAAACGCAATATGCGGCGCAGCTTGCGGTTCGTAATTTTTGTAAAACGCAATATGCAGCGCGGCTTGCGGTTTGTAATTTTTGTAAAACGAAATATGCGGCGCGTTGCGGTTCGTAATTTTTGTAAGCCAGAACAAGCGGCACAGCTTGCGGTTCGTAATTTTTGTAAAACGCAATATGCGGCGCGGCTTGCGATTCATAATTTTTGTAAAACGCAATATGCGGTGCGGCTTGCGGTTCGTAATTTTTGTAAACCGCAATATGCGGCGCGTTGCGATTCGTAATTTTTGTAAACCGGAACACGCGGCGCAACTTGCGGTTCGTAATATTTGTAAAACGCAATATGCGACGCGGCTTGCGATTCGTAATTTTTGTAAAACGCAATATCCGACGCAGCTTGCGGTTCGTAATTTTTTTAAACCGCAATATGCGGCGCGTTGCGGTTCGTAATTTTTGTAAACCGGAACAGGCGGCGCGGCTTGCGGTTCGTAATTTTTTTAAAACGCAATATGCGGCGCGGCTTGCGGTTCGTAATTTTTGTAAACCGCAATATGCGGCGTATTGCGCTTCGTAATTTATGTAAACCGGAACATGCGGCGCGGGTTGCGGTTCGTAATTTTTTTAAAATGCACTATGCGGCGCGGCTTGCGGCTCGTAATTTTTGTAAAACGGAACATGCGGTGTGGCTTACGATTCGTAATTTTTGTAAAACGGAACATGCGGCGCGGCTTGTGGTTTGTAATTTTTGTAAAACGCAATTTGAAATGTTTTTAGAACCTATATAAAAAGTTTGATAAACTAAATTCTGAAACGTTACATATAAAACAACGTTGAAATAAAAAATAAGTGGCGCATAGTTTAAAGAAGGATGGTGTATGCCGTTCAAACAAAAAAAAAAAGAAAAAGAAGGTTATATGGCGCGTGGTTATATCTCAACAGAAGGCGCGTTTAGAGTGGAGGGGGATATTTAACAGGATCCTTATAATAATTATTCAGTTAAAAACTTAATTATTAATTGTTGTGCACGGAAATTGATTTCTGATTTTTATTAGAGGTGTCTAAGTGGTGTCCTTTTAGCAGCACCCATTTATAAAGAGTATTGGTAAAAAAACTCCATGTGATGTGACATGTATGTGTGAGAGTCAACTCATACAACACATTCATCTACACACATTGATGAGCTTTTTTAAGAACACCCTTTATAAAAGGCATACTCACTTTCCATATTTATATATAAACACGATGGCATTTGGCATTTTGCTCAACGCCTGGCATTTGGCATGTTGCTCAACGCCTTAACTAATAGTAAAATGGAACAATTATTGCGGGATTTTGTCGTTAAAGATCCTTAAGTTTTTCGAAAATGTTCGGTTTTATCGTTCTATGGATTTTATGTCTATTAAAACCCAAAATTTGTAAACTTTTTTCCATATTTGCTCTCGAAACCTGTGTTTCCAGGTTACATTGAAATTATTTTCTCAAAGAAGTCGTTGAGTTTTTCGAAAATGTTCGGTTTTGTCATCCAACGACACCACCACCGTAGTAAAGGTGGTGGTGGGTGGTGGGTGGTGGGGGTGTTGGAGGGCAAAACCGAACATTTTCAAAAAACTTAAGGACTTCTATGTGAAATTAATTTCATGGTAAAAACGTAAAAAAAATGCAAACTTAAGGACTTCTATGTGAAAATAATTTCATGGTAACTTGGAAACTTGTTATCACAAGTTTCGAGGGCAAAGATGGAATTTTTTTGCAAATTTTGGACTTTAATGGACATAAATTCCATAGAAGGACAAAACTAAATATTTTCGAAAAACTTAAGGATTTTTATGACAAAAGATCCAATTATTGCTATAGGGAAGCTGCAAACTACAATGAGAATTAGTAAATGGAACAATTATTCTTATAGGGAAGCTGCAAACTACAATGAGAATGATCCGATGCAAAACAAGTAAAAACACATCGACAAACCGTTTAGCAACATAGGTACATTGATAAAAGTCAAGTTTCTAATCTTTGTAAAACTTGATGATTGAAATAATAGATAATATATACAACAAGATGTATATGGAAGTACCTTTCAACATTTCTGGTAGATTAAAAAGCAGTTTTTTAGTGTTTAGGAGCACCACATGCCCATGATTTCTTCTGGCTATCCTTATAGACAGGCTAACTAGGCCAAACATATGTCACGAGGAGTATTGTATTATCTTTAAGTATCACCTCATGGTTCCATTATTTCTGGGTGATGAGACATGTCTAATATGTCGCAAGACATGATTTCTCTTCTTAGGGGAGTAAATTGTATAGAGCTCTCGTGTTTCAAGTACTGAAACAATTTAGTTAGGGACATTCTTTTTGACGTAGTTAGGTGCGTCAGGATTTCCGTTAAGAAAGAAACTCTCGTGAAGTTTTTTGACTGCATGTTGCAATGAAGATTAACACTCGACAGGTGTTTTGGTTTTGGATGGATAGGAGTGAAACACATATGTGAGAATCTAACAACGATTTCTCCTCTTATTTGCTTGATGATTTAGGGTTTCACCAGGGGCGGATGCTGGATGTATCAATAGCCGTGGCACCGAGCCACAAACCACATTAAGCGGTGGCACATTTTTATTTCGCACCGTTGCACCCTATTAGAAAATAAAAAAATTCCTCTACGTACACGAATTTTAGCAGGTGCCCCCCACCCCCCTCGTGCACTACTATAAAACTGCCCCTGGGTTTCACTGTGGGACATTCCTGTTTTGAAAGATGTCTCATGCAAAGTGGCACAACATGAGAAAATATGCATGGATAAACAACACGTCTGTATACCATTTATATTTGATACTTTTGGTTTCCTTGAACCAAAGGTTGTAGAGCTCTTCAACGGAGTCCAACAAGTCATGCATAGTAATGTTGTGATCCCATAATCCATGGACGTAATTTTTAAAATAATTAGTTTTGCATCTAAAAGTGGTTAGTGGCGTAGTTTGTTACCCATTTTCCTTCCATGCGATGTATATGCTATTTCAAAATGTATCAGACATATCATTAAGGAGCCATTTAGAAACAAAAAGCACATGTCAAAAAAAGACAAGTTTTTCTTTTCGAAAAACTCGAGTTGATAGTGATAAAAAATGATTTGATAACGATCCAATTAGCCTTTCACGACGAACATTATCAAGAAAATGGACATTAAAGAAGAAGCCTAGATTGAAGAAGCATAGAGATTTTTAGATGCTAGTGGATAGAATCTTGAATCATGTTGAAGACAAGTTCAATCAAATTTCTTCTTTGAATTGTCATTGTTTGTGGGTTTAAATCACAGATGGTGGTTGAAAACCCATCGAGGTAAATAAATTTCTTTTGTACATAACATGTTCATATAAAGTCCTGAAGATCAAGAACTCATTCTTGAAACAATAACAAAGGGTGAACTGTAAAAAATTCACATTCACATTGTGACCTTATGTATACATGTAGAATATCGACTTCCAAAGATGAAGATTACTGATTTCCACTGCACAATGATGTGCAAGATTTTACCTTACCCCAAGGAATAATATATGGCGGTGTATGGTGAAATTTTAGCCATCTATGTAGTATTTTGTATTGTGGTATTCTTTGAACTCTCAAAGTATACAGGTGTGTAAAATGTAGGTACCCAACCATGTAAAAGGACGGGTGGGTAGGGAGGATTTTACCTAGTTTTGTACGGTATATAGTGGGAAATTTTCCCCTATCTCGAGCAACAACGTTTTGAAGTAATGGCACTTGAAATGGTTATTAAAAAGTTCACTAGGAAGAACAATTTCAATTTATAGCTTATCAAGTTGATGACGATGTTGAAGCAATAAGGGTTTTGGGTTCTACTTGTTGGTAAAAAAAAAACACATAATTGTGGATAGATAGAGTATAAATAACATGAAGAAAATCCATTTTTACGTTATTGCTCGTTCTGATGAAGTTTTGTATGAAGTTTCGATGAAGAACGTGTAACAGGTTTTCATACTTAACTTAAGTTCCTTCATACAAGAAAATTAATCAAAAAGTAATTAACAAACATGTGTTATTCGAGGATTAAGGAAGCACATGTTCTAAATGTTCAACTAGATGAGCTAAATGCCACCTAGATGGCTTTAAGAACGTTTGAGATCATGGTTGAAGACGACCATGTTCGGCTCATTATCTTAGTAACTTTTTGTACTATCATATGAAATTTCCATGAACTCCTTTATACTAGGTAGAGAGGCAATGACCTATGAAAATAATAGTTGTAATTCACAATCTTATGAGCTAAAAATAAGGCTCCAAAGAATGTTTTAAAGATGAAACCAACGAGGTTGAATGTACTGTTGGAGATATGTCCATTGACACAAAAAGTTAGTGACACAAGAAATAAATACATGAGCATATTGGGTTACACAAAAAGGTTCGATCTAAAAACAAGAAATAACTACAAGGACTAGTTTGTTGTTCATCAATAATTAATGATTTGATTAGAAACTAAATGGGAGGGACTCTTTATGTAACAAAAGTTAAAGTTTGAATTATCGAATTATATTGCGCAATTACCATAATTAAACCATGTTTGGAGAGGAAGTAATTCTTATGGTTTATACAAATATCAAAGGAATGCCAACCCTTAAGAATCCTCTAGCCAAAACTTGAAATTCACCTCTCTCTCTCTCTCTCTCTCTCTCTCTCTCTCTCTCTCTCTCTCTCTCCTCTATTTTATCTGACAACACAAAACACAAACCCTAAAAGTTTTTCTAATTTTGCTTAAGCTTTTCTTGTTTGGATTGCAGTCCTGGGGTGCAAATGCAATAAAGGGATTCTCCTTTGGACCATTTGCTTATCTTTGATGATCGATTAGAGGTAAACACACAATTCTTGTAGTGGTTTTTTGTTGTAGCAATTTAAATGAAAACTTATCAAAGTCTATGATTACAGTGTGACGTCCCAATTTTTTTTCAATTATTGTATCATTCCTTGTTATTTTAAAACCAAATGTCATAAAACGTCAATTATCGTATCATACAACATGAAGAACATGTTGATGTCTATCTTAGCATTACATGGCATGCTCAAGATAGCAAAGTATGACATGGAAAAAATCCAAAGCCTCCAACAATGATACTCTTAAACAAAGCATCAAGATAAAAGGACAAACCTCTAAAGGGTGGTGCTACTTTTTAGACACCTTAATCCAGGATTCTTAAGGAAAATTTTCTTTCTATTGCATTCAAACAGGAAATAAGAGGAATAACTTTCTAAGGTATCTGAAGAAGCTAGCAAAGCTTAAAGCTAAGTCGTATGGTGGTTCAGGTACATTTATAATTCCATAACATTCTTACTTCTAACTCTTAAGTATTAGACACATGATGCAGTGTTGACATTTGTATAAATTTGTAGGGACTAAAATGAACAAGAAACTAAAAACACAAAGAGTTATATCTAATCACAAACAATTAGTAAACTACTACCGTTGGTAGGATTAGGAACCATATCATTTTCTTGTTTATTTTAAAGCAACGCTTGTAATGGCACGTATAAGTCTAGTATAAGAATAATATGCAACAATAGTTCAATCTTTAGTATTGATTCATCCAAAAATGGTTTGAATAAGACAAATTTATGGCATTGTCTTCTTTGTTATATAAACAAGAAAGGTGTTACATATCTCCATGAAGATTGCATTTTGGAATCATTTGAACAAATGTCTTATAATACATGTGAACTTTGTATATTAGGGAAGATGACAAAAGCACCATTCACATGAAATTGTTAGCCAGGGGAATCTATTGGAACTTGTACACACTGATGTATGTGGACCATTCAGCTCAACAACTAGACATGGTCAAAGATACTTCGTCACCTTTAGTAATGATTACAATAGTATGTATATGTTCATCTGATTAAGCATAACTTTGAAACCTTTGAGGTGTTCAAGAGATTTCAAAAAGAAGTGGGGGAATCTGCTATGTAAAAGGATTTAGATCCTTAGATCCAATATGGTAATGAGTATCTAAGTCAAGAGTTTTGCGATCATTTGAGGAATTGTGGAATTATCTCAAAATTAACTCCACTTAGGACATTGTAACACAAAACTATAGTTGAAAGTAGAAACTGAACCTGGCTAGATATGGTTTAGCCCATGAAGAGTTACACTATGCTTCAAATCATTTTATGGGGCTGTTCCTTGAAAATTTCTACAACAGTCCTAAATCTTGTACCAACAAATAAGGTTTCTAAAACACCCTCTGAAGTATGAGTACTAATAATAAACCATCATTAACATATTTAAAAGTTTGGAATTGTGAGGCTTACATCTATCATGAGGTTCAAACAAATTAGAACCCATATCAGAGAAGTGTTATTGTTTGGATATCACTAGTACAAAAATGACCTACGGTCACACTTTTTCCGAAACCCCCCAGTCACCCTTTCAATTTTTTGCGTGACTAAAGGTCACGTAAAAAATTTTAGAGTACTGTTAGCTACACTTTACAGCAATAAGCGTGATCTTTGGTGTGTAGATTATAATCGTTGATAACGATTTAACGTCTGACATTACCTTTTTACAATGCACAATCAAACAATGTGGCCATATATCACCAACGGCCACAGTTTTTATTGAAAGAAGGAAAAATTTTGTGATGGTTTTTCTATGAGACGAAAGATGCATATAATGTCACATAAAACTTCTAAAACCGAGTATATACGGCCACCAAAATTGATTTCGTATAACCATATGATAGTTTCTTATTAGCCACTTAGTAAACGAAACAAAATAAGTAACTATAAGAATTCTATGCTCACGTCTGAATTTTTTATGCGTGTCAAAAAACAAACAATTGTCATGATAAAAGAGAAAAGTTGTGAGTATAAGTCTTATATGGTCACGACATACTTTATTATACGTGTCTAAAAGAATAACTTGATTTCAATGAAGGTAAAACCGAGTACATATGGCCACATAATGATTTTGCGTGTCCATATGGTAGCGTTTAGACACTTACTTAAAGAATCAAATACAAGTAAGTATAACCATGTTATGGTCATGTCGTAAAATATTATGTGTGTCTAAAAAGTGTTCAACCAAGGTGTAACCAAGAGTATATTGTTTGACACCATTCTTATTATATACGTGGTCGTACATGAAAAGGGTTATTTTTCTAATATGATAATCTACTACCCATATCTCTCTTAAAACCCCGTAATAATAGTTTTGGCCAAAGGTTACACCTTTTTTGGAAATGTGCATGTCAGTTGCCTCTACACCAACCCCACTATTCTGGTAAACTTTACCTTCACGATCTTTTGTGCGAAATAGGTATCCATTGATGTTTGTATGAAGGGTATTTCATTACCATTGTGTGTGGTCCATGTGAAAGCCACATTATTGTTTCAGATACACTTTCCTCGGAGATTGCTACTCATTAGCAACCTGTATTTCATTAAATAATCATGAATTAGATTTTCAACAAATAATATTGATCAATTTCATTATAGATTATTTTATTACCTCTTTTCGTAACCACCACTTTTCCTAACCATTGATCAATTTCAATAAGAAACATACCATATTTTCAGAGCCATCATGCTTTTCAGAGATGAAGACGCTACGAGAGCAAGAATATCAAGCACTAGATGTTCTGGGAGGTCATCAAGTATAGCCATCTTAGTCGAAGACGACGAAAAGGGTTTTCCAAAAAACAGGGGAAGGAAGAACAATGTTAACATTGGTGAAGAACAACATAAACAAAGAACCCACTTGTTATTGGGATTTCTTAAAGAGAACGATGAACAGGGTGAAAAGGGTTTTGAAATACAGATGTACGGGACGTATTATACTGGTAATGCTAATAAAGCGTGCAACAATGTTAATGACGTAGGGTTAAATACACAAACGTGTCTATTCGTATTCCTCATCTGAGTGTATGGCGGTTTTCAAAAAGAATTTCGGAATACAGAATATCATGAAATAAGTCGCAATATGATGCATGGCGGGAAATAAAAGAGGGGTTTCAAACAAAAAGAATTTACTTATTTTGTTAACCATGACTCATCATAAGCCTTCCTAGCTGACCATGACCCATCACAACCCTTCATAGTTCACCATGACCCATCACTACCCTTCCTAGTTGACCATAACCCATCACACCCTTCCTAGTTGACCATGACCCATCACAACCCTTCGTGGTTAACCATGACCCATCACTACCGTTCCTAGTTGACCATAACCCATCACAACCCTTCCTAATTGACCATGACCCATCACAACCCTTCCTGGTTGACCATGACCCATCACTACCCTTCCTAGTTGACCATAACCCATCACAACCCTTCCAAGTTGACCATGACCCATCACAACCCTTCCTGGTTGACCATGAACCATAACTACCCTTCCTATTTGACCATAACCCATTGCAACCCTTCATAGTGTTCCATAACCCATCACAATCCTTCCTGGTTGACCATGACCCATCACTACCCTTCCTAGTTGACCATAACTCATCACAACCCATCACTACCCTTCCTAGTTGACCATAACCCATCACAACTCTTCCTAGTTGATCATGACCCATCACAACCCTTCCTGGTTGACAATGACCCATCACTACCCTTCCTAGTTGACCATAACTCATCACAACCCTTCCTAGTTGACCATGACCAATCACAACCCTTCCTGGTTGACCATGACCCATCATTACCCTTCCTAGTTGACCATAACCCATCACAAACCCCAAATCTAACCTTCAACCTCCAATTTCCAATGAAATAGGCATCTCAAATATGAAAGAATGATGAGGAGTCGTCGGGCTGCATGTAAACAATAAGAAACCCTAGCTTTTTTGTCTATTCTTTTAAGGTTGAAGCCGTTGAAGCGGAAATGAGAAAGAGCAAAGGAAAATAAAAGACAACACTATTATTTTCGGATGACATACATATTTCATAAAGTGTACTCTGTGTTTTTCTTTTTTCTTTTTCTATTACGACATTAAAGCAAGGCATACATTTTTTATGTCGTAAAAATAAAAAAAAGATGGCACAAATTGATGACATATAATTTTGTATGTCGTAAATCCTTCAGATTTAAAAAAGATCACATTTTTCTATTATAGATTTTTATGTCATAAACTTAGTGTGTGTCATACTTCGTATGTTATTAAAAACCTATTTTCTAGTAGTGACAAAATGATTTAATGTAAATCGTTCCCTTGATATCACCATTGATTGCAAAACATTGATAGACGTATGCTCTCGAAAATAATGGAGTACTATTCGAGCCTTATGGTGTTTGGATGTCGAACGTATTACCATGTTAGTGATGGTAAAGTAGAGTCGATGGAAAAAGAAATATTTATTCATAGGAGGCTGGGATCAAAGTGTTAGGAATCGGACAGGGTACACGCAGCGGAAACACTATCACACACACACAAACTCACGAAAATAAAGCAAGAAGAACACAAGGATTTTTACATGGTTCGGATTCGGTGCAAATCCTACGTCCACGGGATACAACTAGATTTTATTTGAATGAGGAGATTACAAGAGATACACTCAATTCTTATAGGTATTGAGTTGTGGTGCATGTTCTTCTTCAACTAATGCTCTATTTATACACATCTTGTAATGTATATAATATGCAAACAATTAATGTGAACATGGAAATATAAATCAAGCTACCAAACTTAGTAGGCTACCAAACTTATTTGACTAGGAAAAGTCAGCCTTCACATTCTAACAATCTCCCACTTGAAGGCTTGAACATCTCTAATTAATCTCCTAACATAACCAGTCTTCCAAGCTTCCAGTTCCAAAGAACAAGCTAAGACTCAGTCAATTTCCTAGTTGTAGCCGCCCCTCATCATCAAGTACTAGAAGGGCCAGTTGAAGCTCCTACAAGCTCCAACTCAGTCGTGGCTAATCCCACCACCGACTCATCCTCTGTCTCAACCGGTTTGGACACTCCACCAGCTCCAGAGATACACCGAGGACCACTAACACTCTCCAAACTTTGCAAACTTCCAACTGGAGAGAATTTTTCAGTCTTAGTCTTCAAAACCCAACGGCTCTTTGTAACTGTACCCGGAACACACCCCGTGCTCCCACTGTCACAAAATCCCCTAAATGGTTTAGACTTTCCGACTCGTTCAGCTAACATCCCCTTGGCTCCATAATTCATGTTTGCAAAATGAACTCTCTTAGCACTAGATTTAGCGAACCAGATTTTGTCATGCTTAACAGGGACGGTCATACTTCCCTCAGCAGGTACCTCAACCATATATAATGACCCACGCTTCATACCTTAAGCAATCACCGAATTACCGTTGACCACCCTTCATTTACCACCACCAAACCTTACTTCCAGTCCTTGTTTATCCAGCTGACCAACAGAAATCAATTTCTTCTTCAGCTCCGGAATCACCCTGACATTCTTCAGGTTCCATGTAGTTCCCAATGAAGTAACCAGATCAATATCTCCTATGCTCGTTACTTGAAGCATCTCGTCATTTGCTAACCGTACCTTCCCAAAATGTCCTTCTTTTAGATTCACCATCGTTTCTCCGTTGTCCATGGCGTGAAACGAAGCCCCTGAATCCATGACCCAAGAGTCTACAGAACTTTCCATACTTAGTATCTGTGCATCATCCTCAGACACACTCTCAGCACCAGCAATGTTCAATTCTTTCTTTGGACATTGACTCTTAACATGTCCCACCTCCTGGCAGTTCCAGCACTTCACATTCTTCCAAGTTCTAGATGAATTTCTTCCCCGACTCCCACTGCTCCCACTATTCCTGTTATTCCCTCTACCTCTTCCGATATTTAATAACTCAGAAGAAGACGAGCCACCTTGATTCTTGCGTCTGGTATCCTCGCCTAGAACCAAATCTCGAACCCCTTCAAACGTCATACCACTGGTCCCCACTGAACTCGTAACAGCAGTAACTGTTCCTGAACAGCTATCAGGTAGTGAAGCTAGTAGCAGTGAAGCTTGAGTCTCGTTATCAAATTTAATTCCCACAGATGACAATCTGGACAGAATTGAATTTAGATTGTTAATGTGAACAGTAACTGAGCCTTCCTCATTCATCCTTGTAGTGAACAGCTCCCTTATCAAGAACACCTTGTTAGCCGCCGACGGTTTCTCATACATGTTCGTCAGAGCATCCATCATACCACGCGCCGTGGTTTCCTTCATGATGTTGAAAGCAACGCTCCTTTCCAACGACAACGTAATAACCGCCTTAGCTTTCTTGTCCTTTGAGTTCCATGCATCTTCAGCAGCTTTTTCCATTTTCTCCGGTTTGTCTCCAAGTACCATGTCCAAATCTTTCTGACATAACAATGCTTCTATTTGCATTTTCCACCAACTAAAGTCAGAACCGTTGAACTTCTCGATTACAACCTTGTCTTCAGCCATTACGATAAACAAGAGACAAATATTTTATAGTACTTTTGTGTGACAGAACAGTACCCTTCAAAGTACCAAGATACCTTTTAATACGATTAATAGAAATTAGTTTCTGATGTGGAAGATCAGACAAAACTGCAACCACAGAGCATACTCTAATTTCTAAAACCGATACCTCCTCCAAAACCCGAAGCTCTGATACCAGTTGTTAGGAATCGGACAGGGTACACGCAGCGGAAACACTATCACACACACACAAACTCACGAAAATAAAGCAAGAAGAACACAAGGATTTTTACATGGTTCGGATTCGGTGCAAATCCTACGTCCACGGGCTACAACTAGATTTTATTTGAATGAGGAGATTACAAGAGATACACTCGATTCTTATAGGTATTGAGTTGTGGTGCATGTTCTTCTTCAACTAATGCTCTATTTATACACATCTTGTAATGTATTAATATGCAAGCAATTAATGTGAACATGAAAATATAAATCAAGCTACCAAACTTAGTAGGCTACCAAACTTATTTGGCTAGGAAAAGTCAGCATTCACATTCTAACACAAAGGATATATGATATAGACTTTATGTAAAATTTAGGTAATTTTGATATAGGACGTTATGCTTCACGAGAAGTGGTCGGTGAAAACATTAAGTGGATGTCAAGTGATGAGGAGGAAAGTGCTCAAAATAACAACTAGAGAGGAAACACAACTAGTTACACGACTAAGTAGAACAACAACCATACAATTATGTGAGGCATTCTGGGGACGTGGACAAATATAAAATTATAATACAATTTAATCCCAAAATGAGAAACTTGTTTTGGATAAAGTATAACAATAATTGCTAACCACACAACATGGATAGAATCAAATTTAAAAGAGGAAAGGGAATTAAGATTGAAATAAACACCATGATGTAATATGGTTCACATCAACATGAGCGAATATCCACCCAAAGGATACCCCTCATCAACTTTGATGGATTCACGCTTCGACTTGATCCACTAAATTATGGTTCCGTAAGGTACAAGTCAAGCTACAATACAAGAGACGCTATTTAATACTTGGACCACTAACATAAAAATAACCACATGTAATGATATAACCTTTAATGAAATCACTCCAGCTAAATATTTACAATGAAGTTCCTAAGTAAAGAACTACAAATTTGTTATGTGAGTTATAAATGAATGGTTGGATAAAAAATTAAAATATGAAACCAAGACAATAAGCAAGAGAAAATCATATTCTAAGCATTAGCTTAAATGCTCCACTGTCAAACTTTAAGTACTAAACTAGGTTGGGTCAAGAATTCACCAAAACAAGTATCCCAGAGTTCAACACTCTGATTTGGGTATATACGGTAGATTGTTGCCTTCCACAGTTGATCGAATACTGAAGTTTGGAAAGTGAAATAAAGCTTCCAAAAAACCTTTAAGTCCCTTTCTTTTTTTTTTTTTTTTGGCCTCCTATGGAGCCGAGGTTCCGGCACGCTTTCGCGAACCGACTAATCCCCGGGCGACTACCCGCTTCGCGAGTAGCCCAGAGTCATCGCGGGTGAACCTCTGTGGCCACTAGGGAGTTTTTGTTCCTCCTTGGATTAGAACTTGGCACCTCCTGGTCATTTTGACCTTTAGAGACCAAGCTCTAACCAACTAGGCACCACCCTTGTGGCAATATTATATGTTATTCAAAAAATACATTGATTCTTAACCATACTTGTCTTATATTTGAACTTGTTAGAAAAAAAACACGTTGTTCAGGCATTATTGTAATTTATCTAGAATTTTGTTAGTCGTTATTTTAGTTAGTAACCGTCTTCTTTATGTAAGTATTAGTTTTTCCTACCAAAGTGGGTATATTAAAAAGTTTGAATAATTTATAAAGCTTCTTAAGTTTTATAAAGATATCTTAAGATGTATAAAAATAACTCTAGTTAAATATTACATGGATATATTCCAAATTAGATTATATGAAATAATAATATTGGTATGCATTTGTCATATTTCTCCACTTGAACTCTGCGTCACACTTCACGATGTCAACATGTTTCCAAAGGTGATTGCGAATACTAGATCTACAAGCATAAAATATAAAGAGAAAATAAAGAGAATATATATATATATATATATATATATATATATATATATATATATATATATATATATATATATATATATATATATATATATATATGGCTAGATTATATTAAGACCATTAATTATTGTGTGGACGTGAGACCAAATCTGATGCGTAGGATGACAAATATCAATGATCTTGATTAAAATGACATGATTGTAATTATCTATTATATTATTAAATGGTTATAGAAAAAACGGTTACAAAAGGGTAAAATAGACATTTTATTTAGAGAAAATAAAGGAAAGTAACTAATTTTTAGGAAAGTTGATTAAATACATTAAATAAAGAAACTTATTTTCAAAATAATTATTTTCTATTTAAAAATACTAGAAATTCTTAACAGAAAATTCATTCTTCGTCTTCAAAATATAAGTCATTTTTTACAGAATCGTTTTTGTTCAAAAAGTTCATTCTAATAGAATCTCTTATAAATAAAAATTCTATGAACCAAAATACAACAAAAGAATAACATAGAAAAAACATCTCATGATTTTAACATAATGTAATTTTTTTTTTGTGTAATTCTACTAGAATGACAAAAAAAATGTTTTTACACATTCTAAAAACCATCTCATGAAACAGATTCTAACAGAATGCTATAGTTTTATGTTCATAAGTATTCTTTCAGAATAATAGACGTATGCACATTAACCCTCTTATACACATTCTATCAGAATGTAATAGTCAAGAAGAAAAAATATCAAGAACAAGAACACAAACGTGCTACTAGTCCTCTACATCAATGTAACACCCCAATTTTCACACAAATTTTTTTTTTTTTTTTTTTTTTTACAAACTTTATTACAACATTGAAAACAAACCAAGTAGTTTCATTACAAACGGGGTATCACGAATTTGTTTCACAACCACGATTCAAACATGTTTATCATACATTTTTCACATTAACAAATGTTACGGTCCCATACCCGACTCTTCTAACGCCCCTCCGATTTACCTGAGTACATAACATTTAAAACAAATACGTGAGACAAAATGTCTCGTGAGCATTATGGGTTTAGACCCAAAACGGTTTACCAATTATATCATTATTCTTTAACTTTCCAATTTTACATTTCCTGTGAGCGCACCCACAGGTATTCCTTATTTCGTGATGGTACATTCCTACGAGCGCACCCGTAGGTTTTATACGAGACGCACCCGTATAACTACTTTCCCCATAGCATGAAACAGATTAATCTATCAGGGTAAGACAACTACTTCGCGACGGGAGGTACCATCCCAGTAGTGTCTTATTGCCACCCCTACCGCAGCAGGCCGTGGTCTTTATCCGGATACTAAAGCAACTTATCATCATGAGCCAATCACATTATTAGTCACTTCATTTCTGATTTCATTTCTTTCACATTATAATCATACTTTCCATAAAATACTTTGACTCCAAAACATTTTTAAATAAAGTTCAATTTGCTATGTACCAGAAAATCCACATAACACTCACCTCGAGTCACCTAGGGATCAGTTAGTCTTTTGCACTCCTTTTTCCTTCGCTTGGTTCACCGTATTTGAACCACCACCTATTTTTTTACAATATATACGTTTATATTCAATTCATATATATAACAACTAACTTACAGTACAAGAGTGCCATACTATGCTACTACGGGTTATAATAAATGTATAACCATTAATAAACTCGTTTTATCGTTTTCTCTGAAATACGCGTATTCTGCTACAGTACCCCCGAGGGGTCGTATTTCAGTTCCGACTCTTTTCCATGAAATCTTAAGCCATATTAGACTTGTGTTTCAAATTTGGAGTTCATTGGACAAGTCTAGCTTAAATTTCAAAATTAAATTTTGACATGAATAGTGGTTTTCGCCACTGCCGCTACAGTGCTTTTTCCGCAAGGTCGGATTACGGATTTGACCATTCCCGACATGTTCTTATACCATTATAGGGTTATGTCTAAAATTTCAGATCAATCGGACATGTCTAGCTATGGTTTCTAGCGTTTGGAATATTTGAAATGTTTAATAATTTTGGTCCCTGACTGAGGGTGCATTGCGCCTGGCTAGGGGCGCACTGCGCCTGGGCGCACCCCGCCCTGGTCCTGGGCGCACTGCGCCTGGCGCCTGGGTAGTGTCCTGATCAGTCGCGATTTGTGCACTGTAGCACGCAGTTTTCACCCATTAAGTCCTTATTTCAGTTCTTAATCGTATGTGGTTTGTTCTAGGACCAAAACCCTTGACTAATAATAGGTTTTAAGCTATTAAAAACACCTTAATCACACAAATTCATGATTTAGGGTTCTTGACCAAGATTGCAAATTCTCAAGAATAGTAATCTACTTCCATGTTTTTGAGTTAAGTTCTTAACTAATGACTTATTGGAAGCATTAGCTACTTAACCCACATGATTTATCACTGAAATTGCAGTTTCAATTCATCCCAAAGACCACATCAAGAACACCCACCAAAACCTAGGTTAGAACAAAGAAAATGTTACCTTTCAAGGCTTGGAATCACCAATTCCAACTTCAATTCCTTGCTATAACCTCTAGAAATGTTTCTTCTTCCGTGCTCTCTCTCGCTCTCTCTAGTTTTCTCTGGATCGTTCCACTGATTTCTGGACATAGAGAGTAATAACTCTCTTATTTTATATTTAAATTTTTTTATAATTTTATTGCACTTTAGTCCCTTGGTTTCTAGCTTTTCTACAAAAATGGTCCTAAGACCATAACTTTGCAACCAAAGTTCCATTAACTCTTAACTTAACATTTTCTTGACATTTTTTGTCATTTCCATGTCAAATGACCATTATGCCCCTTTTCGGCCATATTTCACTATTCATGCGGTAAAACTCCAACTTCCTTATAAACTTTTATTTCTTGCATTATAATTTCACAAATACATATTATTTCACATATTAATCTCATAACGTGTCAAAAGACCGTTTTACCCTTTTACAATTTTTCGCCCTTTTTACCCGATTATTTTACATTTTATTACACATTTTCGCGGGTTCTTACAACCTCTCCCCCTTAAGAGGATTCCGTCCTCGGAATCTTCTCATAATTCGTGAAATTCGGGTATCTTTTCTTCATTTCTTCTAGCGTCTCCCAAGTTAAATCCGAGCCCGACGCATGCTTCCATTTGACCAAGACTAAGTCAATTTCCTTGTTTCTCAACTTCTTGGTTCTCACCTCCAACATTGCTTCTGGTTCTTCTATCAGCTTATTCGGGGCTTCCACTGTTAGGTCTTTCAACGGGATGACAAGTTCACTTTTTCCAAAGTACTTTTTCAAATAACACACATGGAATGTATCATGAACAACACTCAGTTCACGTGGTAATTCTAATTTGAAAGCTTGTTCACCAATTCTTTTCAAGATCTTGAATGGTCCAATGTATCTTGGACTCAGTTTACCCCTCTTTCCAAATCTTACCACACCTTTCCACGGTGACACTTTGAGCATTACAAGATCACTTTCCTTTAAGTCGTAAGGTCTCTTCTTCAAATCTGTATAACTCTTCTGCCTATCCTGAGCAGCTTTCATATTAGCTTGAATTATTTTGATCTTTTCGTTTGTTATTCTTACAATTTCCGGCCCAGTCATTTTAGTCTCTCCTGCTTCCAACCAACACAAAGGGGTTCTGCACTTTCTGCCATATAGAGCTTCAAACGGTGGCATTCCAATACTGGAATGATAGCTGTTGTTATAAGAAAACTCTACCAATGGCAAGTGTTCGTCCCAATTCCCACCAAAATCCAGGGCACACGCTCGTAGCATATCTTCTACAGTCTGAATAGTTCGTTCACTTTGCCCGTCTGTCTGGGGATGATAAGCTGTACTCATTTTAATTTTTGTCCCCATTCGTTCCTGTAGTACCTCCCACAATTTTGAGGTAAATCGTGGGTCTCTGTCAGACACGATTGACAAGGGAGCTCCATGAAGTCTTATAACTTCATCCTTGTATATCTGTGCCAAAGTCTCCAGTTGAGTATTTTCGTTAATCGCCAAAAACATAGCACTCTTGGTCAAACGGTCAACAATGACCCATATACCATTATGACCTCTTCTAGTTCTTGACAATCCAAATATGAAATCCATGGTTATGTCTTCCCATTTTCCCGCTGGAATTTGCATTGGTTGAGTATTTCCATACGGGGCTTGGTGTTCCGCTTTCACTTGTGCACAGGTTGCACATTTAGAAATATATTTAACAATTCTTTTCTTCATTCCCGGCCACCAGTACTGTTCTTTGAGATCCCGATAAGTTTTCGTGCTTCTTGGATGAATGGAATATTTTGACTTATGGGATTCTTCTAGTATCAACTTTCGGATTCCACCTGCTTTTGGTACCCACACTCGATTTCTGACTGTCTTCAGTCCCTGGGTATTTTCTCCAAACACCAAATATTTTCCCAGCTTTTCCTTCTTTAAGTCACCTCTTTCCAATACTTGCTTTTGCGCGTCTTTGATGCTTTCTATTAGGCTTGATTTCAATTCGATCTTCATCAACTTCTCTTGACTTTTCTTTTCATGAAACTTCCTACTTAAGGCATCTGCTACCACATTCGCTTTCCCAGGGTGGTAAGCGATTTCGCAGTCATAATCATTTATTAGCTCCAGCCACCTACTTTGCCTCATATTGAGATCTTTCTGAGAAAATACGTATTGCAAGCTTTTATGATCCGTGTACAAGGTATACTTTGTTCCGTACAGGTAATGCCTCCAGATTTTTAATGCAAACACAATTGCTGCTAGTTCCAAATCGTGCGTTGCATACCGAGTTTCGGGTTCCTTCAATTGGCGAGAAGCGTATGCTATTACTTTTCCCCGCTGCATTAATACACAACCCAACCCTCTATTTGAGGCATCACTATACACCACGAAATCTTCGGTTCCCTCTGGTAGGGTAAGAACTGGCGCATTACATAACTTCTCTTTTAGTGTTTCAAATGCTTTTTCTTGTTCCGCCCCCCATTCAAATTTTACCCCTTTCCTTGTCAGCTTCGTAAGAGGTACCGCAATCCGTGAAAAATCTTGAATGAACCGTCGGTAGTACCCGGCGAGTCCAAGAAAACTTCTCACTTCCGTCGGAGTCTTGGGAAATTCCCATTTCATCACTGCCTCCACTTTTATTGGATCTACTTTAATACCTTGGATTGAGACAACGTGTCCAAGAAACTGCACTTCTCTCAGCCAAAATTCGCACTTCGAAAATTTTGCATATAACTTTTCTTTCTTTAGAACTTCTAGCACCGTCCTCAAATGATTTCCGTGTTCCTCTGCATTCTTCGAATAGATAAGAATGTCATCAATAAAGACGATAACAAACTTATCAAGGAACGGCTTGCACACCCTATTCATCAAATCCATGAAGATTGCCGGGGCATTCGTCAGACCAAAAGGCATGACCAGAAATTCATAATGCCCGTAGCGAGTGCGAAAAGCAGTCTTCTCAATATCTTCATTTCTTACGCGCACCTGATGATAACCAGACCGGAGGTCAATCTTGGAGAAATAGTCAGCGCCTTGCAACTGATCAAACAGATCGTCTATTCGTGGTAGCGGGTAACGATTCTTAATGGTAATTTTATTGAGCTCGCGGTAATCAATGCACATTCGCATCGTGCCATCCTTCTTCTTGACAAACAGCACCGGTGCACCCCAAGGAGACACACTGGGGCGGATGAAGCCTTTATCCAGCAATTCCTGTAATTGTGACATCAACTCTCGCATTTCGGTCGGGGCCAAACGGTATGGAGCACGGGCGATAGGAGAAGCTCCAGGTACAAGATCAATTCGGAATTCAACTTGTCTCTCTGGTGGCAACCCGGGTAAGTCATCTGGAAACACTTCAGGATATTCTTTCACCACGTCAATGTCATGTACCATCTTCTTTACTTTATCTTCCTTCATCACATACGCCACATAGGATAAGCATCCTTTCATCAAACATCTCCTGACTTTCGCTGCACTAATCAAGTTAGACATTCTCTTGGGTTTTTCACCGTAAACATACACTTTGCTGCCACCTGGAATTTTCACCGACACTATCTTTTTCCCACATGCGATTTTTGCATCATTGGCTCCGAGCCAATCCAAACCAATGACAACATCAAAAGTCTTCACTCCAATCGGAAGAAGATTCAACGAAAATTTCTGATCATCTATGCTGAGTTCGCAGCCACGGTACACATGTTTTATCCCCACCTTCTTACCACTTGCCAATTCTACCTCACAAACACGATCTAATGGTTCTAGCGGTATGTTGAATTTTAGACCAAACTCATAGGACACAAACGAACACGTAGCACCAGAGTCAAATAATACATAGGCAGGCATCTGGTTAATTAGTAGAGTACCTGAGACCACGTCTTGTGTCTCCTTTGCTTCTTCTCGGGTGAGCTGAAAAGCGCGAGTCTTCACCTTTTGGGGCTCCGTCTTTTTCTGCGCAGTTGATACCATTGTCTCGCCACCCTTCTTCGGACAGTTAAAACTATAATGCCCCTTTTCGTGACATGAGAAACACTCGACTTCGCTGAGCTTAGGATAGGTACATTCCCTCGCCTTGTGACCCATTCTTCCGCAGTTAAAACAAGCCGCACTTCCCATCTTACATTCGCCCGTATGCTCTTTCCCGCACTTATCACACATCTTTCGACTGCCCTGTTTGGTTGACATCACTACCGATTTTCCCTTCTTATTCCAGCTACTACTCCCGCCACTGAATTTACGTTTATCCCCAGAAACTTGCCTCTCCACTGTTCTTCGTTTCCACACATCTTCAACATTTCTTGCTGCCTCAAACGCCGCGTCCATTGTTACCGCCCGTTTTACTTCCAATTCATACTCCCAAGGTAGGCCTTTCACATAACGGTTGATTCGTGCCCGCTCCGTAGTGTAAATGTTTCCCACGAACGGTAGCATATCACTGAACTTTTTAGTATACTCGGCAACAGTCAAACTACCCTTCTTTAAAGTAAGGAATTCGTCTTCAAGTTTTTCTATGTCCCGAAGGGGACAATATTTATTCTTCAGGCGGGTGATGAATTCGGTCCACGACCACTTATAAATTACATCCTTTCCAACCAGTTCGTATAGGGTGTTCCACCAGACCAACGCATCGTCTTTCAACATTCGTGAAGCATAATAAACTTTATCCTTCTCATGACACTTGCTGACCTCCAATACTTGCTCTGTCTCCCGTATCCACCGCATCGTGACTTTAGGCTCGTAGCTACCATAGTATTCCGTTGGCTTACATGTCAGAAAAGTTTTGAAAGAACATCTTTTCTAATCTTCTGTTCCCACACTATCCTCATCCGTAACCGAATATCCGTTAGTGGGTCTCCAAGAAGCATCATCTGCTGAAGGGTTAGGTTGTGGGTCCCCCAGCCGTGTATTCAGCATTTGATGCATATCCTCCCTCATCTCCGTCTTTAGATTGCTAATAAGATTTTGAATAGCCTCCAAAGTCAAGGGTGGAGGTTGCGATATTGGATTTGGGTTAGGACCCATGTTAACCGCATCATCAATCGGGTTATCTCCATGGGACGGGGTATGACTTGCAGCCCGTCCTTCACTTGAAAGATTTTGACCTCCACTCTCCATTTACTATATAAAACCAATAGAATTCACGTTTTGTTACTTCACACATATATATTTATCAATATACTCGAAAGCGGTAGCATGTGATCTTCCTATGGGACTCGTGTTCCCAAGTGTCTCTATACTAATTTCCACAACCAAATTCCTCAGGTTCCCTAGTGACTTCACCATTTCCAAAGCATATCCTGTGGTTAAAATAATACGGGCCCAATATTATTTTAACCACCTATATACTTTGGCTCTGATGTTATCACAAGATCCCCTGGTTCATCGGTTTCTGTGAATTCCAACATTATAAATTAGCGATTCTACCCCGTTAGTTAGTACCTAATACTACTACTTTACTTACTATTAATCCACTAGTTTAAGCTTAGGATGGTTACCCAACCTAATTCGCTTAAACCATGGCTCTGATACCAAATTGTAACAACCCAATTTTCACACAATTTTTTTTTTACAAACTTTATTACAACATTGAAAACAAACCAAGTAGTTTCATTACAAACGGGGTATCACGAATTTGTTTCACAACCACGGTTCAAACCTGTTTATCATACATTTTTCACATTAACAAATGTTACGGTCCCATACCCGACTCTTCTAACGCCCCTCCGATTTACCTGAGTACATAGCATTTAAAACAAATACGTGAGACAAAATGTCTCGTGAGCATTATGGGTTTAGACCCAAAACGGTTTACCAATTATATCATTATTCTTTAACTTTCCAATTTTACATTTCCTGTGAGCGCACCCACAGGTATTCCTTATTTCGTGATGGTACATTCCTACGAGCGCACCCGTAGGTTTTATACGAGACGCACCCGTATAACTACTTTCCCCATAGCATGAAACAGATTCATCTATCAGGGTAAGACAACTACTTCGCGACGGGAGGTACCATCCCAGTAGTGTCTTATTGCCACCCCTACCGCAGCAGGCCGTGGTCTTTATCCGGATACTAAAGCAACTTATCATCATGAGCCAATCACATTATTAGTCACTTCATTTCTGATTTCATTTCTTTCACATTATAATCATACTTTCCATAAAATACTTTGACTCCAAAACATTTTTAAATAAAGTTCAATTTGCTATGTACCAGAAAATCCACATAACACTCACCTCGAGTCACCTAGGGATCAGTTAGTCTTTTGCACTCCTTTTTCCTTCGCTTGGTTCACCGTATTTGAACCACCACCTATTTTTTTACAATATATATGTTTATATTCAATTCATATATATAACAACTAACTTACAGTACAAGAGTGCCATACTATGCTACTACGGGTTATAATAAATGTATAACCATTAATAAACTCGTTTTATCGTTTTCTCCGAAATACGCGTATTCTGCTACAGTACCCTCGAGGGGTCGTATTTCAGTTCCGACTCTTTTCCATGAAATCTTAAGCCATATTAGACTTGTGTTTCAAATTTGGAGTTCATTGGACAAGTCTAGCTTAAATTTCAAAATTAAATTTTAACATGAATAGTGGTTTTCGCCACTGCCGCTACAGTGCTTTTTCCGCGAGGTCGGATTACGGATTTGACCATTCCCAACATGTTCTTATACCATTATAGGGTTATGGCTAAAATTTCAGATCAATCGGACATGTCTAGCTATGGTTTCTAGCGTTTGGAATATTTGAAATTTTTAACAATTTTGGTCCCTGACTGAGGGCGCACTGCGCCTGGCTAGGGGCGCACTACGCCTGGGCGCACTACGCCTGGGCGCACCCCGCCCTGGTCCTGGGCGCACTGCGCCTGGCGCCTGGGCAGTATCCTGATCAGTCGCGATTTGTGCACTGTAGCACGCAGTTTTCACCCATTAAGTCCTTATTTCAGTTCTTAATCGTATGGGGTTTGTTCTAGGACCAAAACCCTTGACTAATAATAGGTTTTAAGCTATTAAAAACACCTTAATCACACAAATTCATTATTTAGGGTTCTTGACCAAGATTGCAAATTCTCAAGAATAGCAATCTACTTCCATGTTTTTGAGTTAAGTTCTTAACTAATGACTTATTGGAAGCATTAGCTACTTAACCCACATGATTTATGACTGAAATTGCAGTTTCAATTCATCCCAAAGACCACATCAAGAACACCCACCAAAACCTAGGTTAGAACAAAGAAAATGTTACCTTTCAAGGCTTGGAATCACCAATTCCAACTTCAATTCCTTGCTATAACCTCTAGAAATGTTTCTTCTTCCGTGCTCTCTCTCGCTCTCTCTAGTTTTCTCTGGATCGTTCCACTGATTTTTGGACATAGAGAGTAATAACTCTCTTATTTTATATTTAAATTTTTTTATAATTTTATTGCACTTTAGTCCCTTGGTTTCTAGCTTTTCTACAAAAATGGTCCTAAGACCATAACTTTGCAACCAAAGTTCCATTAACTCTTAACTTAACATTTTCTTGACATTTTTGGTCATTTCCATGTCAAATGACAATTATGCCCCTTTTCGGCCATATTTCACTATTCATGCGGTAAAACTCCAACTTCCTTATAAACTTTTATTTCTTGCATTATAATTTCACAAATACATATTATTTCACATATTAATCTCATAACGTGTCAAAAGACCGTTTTACCCTTTTACAATTTTTCGCCCTTTTTACCCGATTATTTTACATTTTATTACACATTTTCGCGGGTTCTTACAATCAAGATTCTTTTTAATGCTAAAAATTAAAAAGCTTTCGTGAAAAGAAATTGGTGAATCGAACATGAGCATTGCTTAATTGTATGTGAATCATAGCCATTAAGACCTATTGTTATGACATTTCATTCTTTACAGAATACAATGTCATTCTGATAGAATACAGACAGAATGACATTAAGACAGAATACAATTATGACAGAATACAATGATAGTTCATCAAAATCAGGTAAGATAAATATGAATTAGTTGCAATTGAGATGTATTCCAAAAGAAACAGATTCTGAATAAGCTGTAAGAATCGGTACCCATACTTGTAATGCATCCAAACCAAAACTCTAAAGAGATTTATTCCAATAGAATTAGAATCACTATATTTAAATAATATGTAAGTATCACTACAATAAGCTCAAACTAATAATCAAAAATTCAGAATAGACAATACTGTTGGCTTTGAAGTTCTTACAATGTTGATCACGAAATTCAAGTCTCCCTTCTTAAGATCAAATTGATAATCACAAAATCATAATAAGACCCATCGTCATCTTCATCCATGGTGAACGGTATTCAGGTCTTCTCTCGTGGTGCGGATTTGACTGCTGATTTAATGCTGATCAAAGATGCTCCTGGTGATTGATACTCGGCTGAAGTTGCTGAAATTCAAGTCTCCCTTTTTAAGATCAAATTGATAATCACAAAATCAGAATAAGACATATCGTCATCTTCATCCAAGGTGAACGGTATTCAGGTCTACCCTCGTGGTGCGGATTTGACTGCTGATTTATTGTCGATCGAAGATGCTCCTGGTGGTTGATACTCGGCTATGTTGGTGATGGGTCTGGGTGATCGACGGCAACAATAGAAGGGTTTCAAATGTAAGCCGTATAAGTAAAGAAGTGAGAGAGAGAGAGAGAATAGGGATAATAAGTCAAACTTCCCTAAATAAATGGAGATAATTAAAATGCAAGTAATTAAATCTTATGTTGATTTCCTATTATAGCCTTGTCTACTTCTAAATTGTGGTTGAGTCTTACGTCCACGCAATAATTATAGATCTTAATATATCCTAACTATATATATATATATATATATATATATATATATATATATATATATATATATATATATATATATATATATATATATATATATATATATATAGAATAATTTGAGAACACTTAAAAAATTGAGAACGCGAGAGCAAAAGCGCATTCATCAAATGCAACCTTACAAGTTGGTCGAGACTAGTTTATAGTCTGAGGTCTTTGTGGAACAGTAAAAGCAAGAGGAGTAGTGGATTCTTTAGACCTTTTGTCCACCTGGGACTTGCTATGAGTTTCTTCTACAATTAGCTCGTATTAGGAAGCAATGTATGATGAAGGTTTATCCCACGTAATCTTTTAAAATCATATTGTAATGCCATAAAAAACTGGACAAACATCGCTTTTTCCTCTTAGCAATATAGGGTATCAAAGCTATCAACTCAGCATATTTTACAAGAGCCAACTGATCTCACAAATTTGACATAGTAGCATAGAAATCCTGAACAGTCAAAGTATTATGTTGGAGAAATCAAATAGTAGTTTCCAACTATTAATGTTTAGCAAAGTTAGACTAAGTGTATAGACTATTCCAGTGGTCCCAAACTTTCTTTTCGTATCATACTTAGCCTATTGAGTGCTAATTGATGGAACTACACAATTATTGATTCAAGTGATGATATTAGAATTATCAGTTTTCCACGCATAAAGTAAAGTTGCATAATTAATAGGTTTATTATCTCTCGGTTTACCTATTACACTTGTAACATATCCTTATATTTGCTTCCGTGCAGAAAATTCTCATCGCATAACTCCAATAAGTATAACTTTTACCATCAATGTTAGTATTAATATACTGAAAATAATCATCTTTACAAGCCATTTTCTTATAAATCAAACCAAACCGATACATGTCGCAAATACTAGCAGCAATTGAAAAAACAGCAGCAGCTACGCGCGAGAATCAAAAGGAAAAAGTATGACGAATAGTCGCTAAAAGTTAAACCAAGGAGTTGACGAGAGTAGCAGAAAATCAAACTAGACTCGCGATACTGGTGGCTGCCATAACGTCTTCTATGATCACCATATTAAAATGCATATCAAATAGAGTCCTGATACCATGATAATTAATAATACTATAGAGAGAAAACGATTATAGTTTATTATTGAAGGAAAATATGAATTACAAATAAGAAAACAAATATAAGTAGGAAAACTATCATTTATTAACCTATTGAAATGGATAAATAAAAGTTCAAACACAGAAATAGCATAATAACCTATTATTATGTAACACTTATATCTTTCTACATTTGCCAACAAACTAGTGGGGAGCCCGTGCTATGCACGGGTTGGCTCAGTTTGGTGGGTGGCCGGGCTTGTTGAGTGGATCGGGGTGTGTCGGGACACGCACTTTCATTTACTTGTGTACCAGAGCATCCTAGTTTCAATTCTTTCTATTGAACAAATCAATGAAAGTGCGATGCTACTTTCCGCATTGAACACGAGTAAGAATCGTGTCTTGAAACTTACAGATGATGGTGGTGTACGGGATCTTGATGGAGATCTGCATAAATTTCAATAAAAATGAAAGGAAAAAAGAAGAAACCAATTCATTAGTAACAAAATCCATAATCCAAAACAGTGTGACAGCAATATTTTCCATGTGGCCTTTGATTGCATACACAAGTTCACCTTTCACCATCAACAAACCAATTCCTATGCTATAAAGATTTTTCACCAGATGATATCAAATTGGTAAATCCACAACTGAAATTATATTTCTATTTATGAAGCACCTATAGATGATTGTTTGCTGAATTGGTCTCAAGTATCCTTATAACACCCACTCGATCCAAAATCAACCATTATTAATTACCTTCTTTTATAAATTATAAGTAACCCATTGAGTTACCTTTACCTAAAATGGAATCCCCAGATAGCCAACTTCACGCCCAATATCCCCATCAAGTCCCTACCATGCAACGCCGTGGAATCCACATCTAAAAAACAAACAATATAACCCTTCACAATCATGCCACCCTTTTAAAATCCTTTCAACAATCAAACCCCATCCACCTTTCAACCGCAAAGACTATATGCCACTTTTGACTAATAATATTTAAAAGGAAAGTTTTTCAGCAACTATTTGATGAGATTACGAAATGGAGACGAAAACTGAAATGGAAATCATACAAAATTTAGGTACCTTGAAGCAGGGGTAGGAGATGACTCGGAATGGGGCCGTGAAGAAATTGATCTAGATCAAGACCTACGAGAATATTTGTCCTTCGGAGAGTAACTGCATGAAAAAATTTGGTTACCGTATGGTTTATAAATTATATATGTTGGTACCGGTACCGGTGTCAATGGGACAAAAGTTGCAATTTTGACTTAGTAAGCTACCTCCTGCTCCTGGTGTAAGAGCTTGGAATTGGGCTTCTTAAATAATAATATGGACTTCTACTTGGGCTCCTAGAATCACTGTGCCTTCTATCATACTCCTCCACCTATGGTCAACATGCCACCAAGAAATTGGTGAGATAGCATTCACAGAATAAGGTATTGTTTCCTTTTGACTTAAAGGAAGAAGTATTCTTGTGAACACGCTAATCATGTCATACCCGTATGTAGGCCTTGGAGAACTGATTACGAAAAAGTGAGTCGTCAAGTTTCCTTACCTAAACAACAAACAACAAACCCTATTAAAAGAGTTGCATAAGATGAAATGCGTATATGGAATGCAGATTTGTCATTTAAAAGTTAAAACCAACCGCATATTTCATATCATCATAGTTTGTATAGTCAACAATCCCCCTTATGCCTGCAAAAAGTATAATCAGCCTCATTTGTAATTTAGTGAATCACACAAACACACCTACAGCTTAATAAGAAAGTACAACTTACCATCATGGTCACGAAAAACTTGAGAGAAACAAACATCACCAGCTCTATGCATGTGATCCTAAAAAATCCATTTAATAATCCAGTTATGAAACCAAAAATTAAAACTATTTTGCAAATTGAACCACATAGTTCCCTACTGACCTTCAGATCTTGCCATGAAGCAGAAGAAGGTAATCCAGTGACATAAACTGAAAAACAAATGTATTATGAAATTTTAAACTGCTTTTGATAAATTGTTAAAATAAGTAAGGTGAATAAACAAACCACGATAGTCAGAGCGCCTTGATAATCCCCCACGACTGCCACCACCACTGCTATGGCGGTCTATGGAGGATGAAACTCTACCACCATGTGCAAGTTCAACCTGCAATTAAAAAAAAACAGAAAAGAAACTAAACAAAAACTGAATAAAACAAACTTGTTAATGAAAGAAGATTGGTTTTGTTGAGTAACACGTAAGCGACGACCATCAAACTTATAACCATCACGTCCACGAATGGCATCTTCAGCATCACGAGAATCTTCAAACTGAATATGATATGTGTTTTACCTCTACAAAGGCAAAACCAGGGGGTCTAAGAGGAATTTTCAGGTCAATTTCAACGATGGGCCCGTACAGCAAGCAAAAACAAAAGAAATATAATAATTACACGTAATTTTTACGGTATAAGGAACTTGCTAATCGGAAGAACAATATAATTTCAAAGTTGACAACAACAGAGATGATATGAAACGGAACCTTGTAAAACAAATCTTCAACTTCTCTTTCACGAATATCACCAGGAAGATTACCCACATAGAGAGTACGACTTGAACGGCCCATGTTTTCTAGAAAAAATATCTAGCCATCTGATACAATAAGACCTCGATTCAGACCTTGTTAAAGAACTACAAATACTACTTCAACAGCCAAAATTATCAAATATAGGAGAAAATTGTAAAAGTGGTTCCATCTTATGACAAACTCGGAAATACATTGCAGCATAAACTCATCAACATAATACAAAAGTAAATAAACCACAAAGGATATCTTTCAGTCATACCCGCACACCGGAAATCTCTGCCCCCCTGTGTTCGATTGATTTTCAGAAATTAAGAAACTCAACGAACATATATATATATATATATATATATATATATATATATATATATATATATATATATATATATATATATATATATATATATATATATATATATATATATATATATATATATATATATCGATTAGACGATTAATTACGGTTGATGCCTCAAAGTGGATGCGGAGAAGAGTTGGGTCGATTCCACAATCGCAGAGGGCAGGGCTGGAAATTCGCTGAAAGAGATGAAGTCATCGAACAAACAGAATCACTTGGGGAGAAAAATAGCTAGCCGTAGGAAGAGTCGGGAGAGATGAAAGAAAACTCCGGGAACAGCAGTGAAGAAGGCGGTGGGAAGGGGTGGTTCTGGAAAGAAGCAGAAGAAAGTCTCAGAGCGGTGGAAGGGAAAGGAGTAGGGCAAATGATGGGATCCGAACCCGGATGGGGGAGCCGACCCGGCGCAAAGATCCGCGTAAAAAAAACGTTACGTGGGATGTTCAAAATTACGGGAATTAAACTAAGTACAAGACGCCCTTCCTAGCATCCTAAATAGAGAGGCGTAAAAATAATGTTAATAATTTACCCAAAAAATTCAATGGAATTCGTAATGTGTAATTTATAAACATGAATGGACAGCTAGCTAACCTGCAAACCGTGTTCTTCTGCCTGGTATTTATTGTCACCCTCGAGCCGTTCCACTTCAACATATTTATCAAAAGAAGCATAAACATCTCGGCAGCCTTTCACATCAAGTTGAAGATCTGAAATTTAACATAATAATGATGCCATTAGTCAAAGTATACAGCAAGCATAAGTCAAACCACACAAGATCCAATATTTCATACCATAAAATGATTCTTTTCTAGTTGATTTGAAGTCCACGTTGATGCATTCAATGTAATTCATATGGTGTCCTTCAAATAACTTTTGTATAGTACCTTCTACAACTATTCCCTGAAGAAAGTCACAAACAACAATCAAAAAAGTTGAGAACAACAGAATAGAACACACAGGATTATCATCCATCAAACAGAAAGACAAAAAGAGAATTTTAGTTAAAGATTACTTGAAAATAATAAAATTTTAATCTTGAAAAAAAATACAATTCACCTATGTGGCGACTGACTGGTTCAGCCAGGCGTTCCAACATTGATAAAGCTTTCAGATAATCATTTAGTGAAGTTTCAACATCCTCTATACAAAAGGTAAAATCGGAAAGTTAAAAAAGTTACAGGCAAATGAACTATGATGTTAGAAATATGTAAATTGTGAAATGTTTATACCTCTCTTAAAGCTACTTCTGCTCAAGCAGAAAGAATGTCAACTTTCTCTATTGTGTCACCTGGTTGTTTTTCCAAAAATCCACTTGCAACATCAAGCATTTTCTAAGCTAAATGAAGTTTTGTTCACCAATTGGATTAGACTTTAGAGGGCGGTTGGAGAAAGAGTGAATCACCGACTTTCTCCATTGTGTCACCTGGTTGTTTTTCCAAAAATCCACTTGCAACATCAAGCATTTTCTAAGCTAAATGAAGTTTTGTTCACCAATTGGATTAGACTTTAGAGGGCGGTTGGAGAAAGAGTGAATCACCGACTTTCTCCATTGTGTCACCTGGTTGTTTTTCCAAAAATCCACTTGCAACATCAAGCATTTTCTAAGCTAAATGAAGTTTTGTTCACCAATTGGATTAGACTTTAGAGGGCAGTTGGAGAAAGAGTGAATCACCGGAAATCCTTGCAGCGGTAGAATGAATCGAGGGCCCAGCCCTGATGCTTAGCAGTGGCCATCATCGAGAACGATACCAAACAAAAGAACAATTCGATTTCCTAAACCCTAGCGCTAACTTCCTGATCGAAGTCGTCATATCCACAAGCAATGAATCCCTTCAATTACCTGCTGTCGACATTGATAAAGAACCCTAGATGATTTGATTGCGTGAAAACGAAAGAGACCAAGCAAAGCAAACCGACCTTTATTGGTATTAGATCGCTGGTTGGTGGCTCTCTGTTTGTAGTCGGTATCGGAGTGAAAAGGAATTCGATCGATGTCTCGCCAATCTCTCATTCCTCTCTCTCGGATTGCATCGAAACATAAGCCACCGAAAAAGAAAAAGATTTGGGGAATTCAAGGTCTGGATCCGAGAAAGGGAAAACGGATCCAATAAATGGATCCCAAAAACCCGCCTTAACGTTACACACAAAAAAAAGTTACACGGAGTCTCAAATATTACGCAAATTAAACAGATGTATAATATCCGTGTCTACAACTTGTAAGTGACCATAGTTATCAACAACTTGATAATTTACAAAAAAACAAATATACGTGCAACTTGGAAGTGACCACAGTTATCAATAACTTGATAAAATAGCTCCAAAATGTGTGTCATGTGGATGTTTTGGAAAGTATAGAGCAAAAAAAGCATAAATAAAGTAGATTTAAAATATGGTTTCAAGATAAGCAGGACCAGAAGAGAAAAAAACAATGAGTCATATAGGGAGGAAATACAAATTTTCTTTTAGGAAGGTAAACAAAGAGAGAAAGAGCATGATATATCGAGACATGTTTGTGCAATAAAACAGGATGAGTTGTGTTAGGAGTGGTTGATAAAGTTGCGGTTTTACTAAAAGGGAGCCGACAATACTACAAGAAAGAAGAGGTAATTTTTTTTAAAAACGTACTTTTAACATACTTTTATGTATACACTTTAAATTATGTCCTATCCATCCGGTCCCCAACAGTCTTAACATATTTTTACGGCCACTTCTTCAAAACTTTATAAAAATTTTCTTTTTAAGTGTATAATTTAAAGAGTAAATTAACAGTTTTGGTGCTTGTGATTTGGTCAGATTCGTATTTTTTTTGTCCAATATTTAATTCATATATTGATTGATAGGTCACGTTGTTGTCCATGGTCCGTATGACAATATTATATTTTCTAGTATTTTCTTTTTTGTTTTTTTCATTTATATTATAACTTTTAACAATATAAAATCAAATCATGGCCACCCCACCCTCTTCTTCCATTTGATCCTATCCACTGCCTCCAACATTTTTTTATGAAAAAAATTGTAAATACAATTCAAATATTCATTTTCCTAGATTCCTAAATCAGACATCAATATACGTAATATATGCATTTCTATTCTTGCAAACCTTCATAGATGCAAAAAATAAAAAACACATATCGTATACCAAAATCGTCTTCAAAAAAGTCTTCGTAGAAGTATTTTGGTCGATAGTTCTCAAGAACTCATTCGCACAAGAACTCAGGCTAGATTCTTTCATGTTCCTTGCCAAGACAATGTTGGAGCAAATTCAGGTTCCGATCGGTACGTATTCATAAGGTCAATGACCTCGGAGAGGTTCAATGGGTAATAAGATATTTGATCCAGTATGCATATCTGATTTCTCATAGTTACTAGATGGGTTGTTTTATATTTTAATCATGTGTTGGTGATGCTTAAGCAATTGGTATGTCACTTGGTGAAACAAATAGCAACCAACAGGTGTTTGACAAAATGTCAAAGAGAAAATGGAGATATGAATGTAACCATAAGGTTATGTTTATCTGCTACATTCAATCTTGTACGGTTCATTTCCGTTAGAATTCTTGAGCATCGCCTGATAGGAATTTTTCAAGGAGCGGTGGCAATGCGTGTACAGTTCTGCTGAAAATGGGCCAAGTCGTTGAAAAACGGAACAATACACGTTTAGGTGGTGTTTGTTTTTTATGGATAGCAATTTTCCAATCACTTTTGTTTGCATGTGAGCAAAGCTTTTGTTTACATGATGTTTGTTTTTTAGAAGACTGGAGATCAAACAATATATATACGCCCTCTTCCTCCAGAAGACATGACATATGGTTTTCAATAATCTGCAGACCTCTTGCGGATCACTACAAAGAGCACCACTATTCTCAAAATCTAAATCAAATCAAACAATTTTCAAAATCAAACTAAAATATAAAAAACTTTCTTACTTAAAGTTAATATTTTTAGTCTAGTATCTGAAAATTTATATCATTTTATGTATGACCCATAATACAATAAAATTTAAAAAAAACAAACATTTAAATTAAAAAGTTACACATCTAATAAGTTAAATTATTACTATTATAAAAGATAACATGGATTTGTATAATAAAAGATAAATGTATGTGTTGTGATTAAATTTAAAACCATAATCACTAAAAATTATCGTTTTTTAGAATTTATCTTTGCAATAACAAAAAAGGATAATTGCGTTTAATGAATTTTGGATTGTATACTATTGTTTGCAACATTGTAGAACTACTATCACTAAAGTATTACAAAGTTGAATCCTAATATGTAGATCAAATAAAATATTTTGTTGTATATCTTATTTTAATGTTACTAGAGATTTAGTGCAAAATTAGTTTTATATTAATAAATATATAACACTGCATAATTAGGGTACAATATTAACTAACTATGTGTTATTTACTCAATATGATCAACGCAATATGCCGCTTCGAAATAACCATGTACGCATTGATGATGATGAAGACGAGGTTCACCTACATAACATGAAATGAATGCCTTTAAATAAACTATATATATATATATATATATATATATATATATATATATATATATATATATATATATATATATATATATATATATATATCATTATAAAACTCATAAACTCTATTACACACACACATACATACACACAGACACACTTAATTTTACTATAATTAATTTTTTAAAAGTTCGATTCAAGTACCAGGGCAAGTTGGACCCTGATAGATTGGATTCTATCAAGATATTGTTCACGTGGGCAAGGAGGCCTACTGTTTGGAGCTGTCGAGTAGCATAGCTAGACACACAACACATCACTTGTTTCTCGAATAAGGAAGTGCATAGTAGATTAAACGACCATGGTATTTTTGGAGGACATTCAAGAGGTGAGCGACTGGACTATGTGGAGCAACATGTTGCAGTCTTGGTGTGGAAAGCGAAGACCTTGCACAAAAAGGTAATTAGATTGGCTAGGGTGCGATAGCAACGCCATAAGGGTTCCGAGTGTGCGTGGGAACCCAAAGGGAGATGTGCAAGCGCTATCAAAAAATATTGGCAGATGTAGATTTTGGGGGTGAAATCCACATAATTAGGGGAGAGTTGTAAAATCCGTTTCCGAGACATTAATTCAAAAGTCCCGCGTGAAGATATATGTTCAAAAGTTTAACAAGGAAGTTAGCATTTTCGAGGATAGCTCTACTAACATAGGAAGACAGAGACGCTATCCTGGGCGAGACCCATTTCAAGGACAGGGCTCATAGCTTCGCATTGCGCATAAGATATCGACGATAAGTGTTGACTCAGACCCTTGACTTTTGGTCAAACTTGGGTGGATTATGGAATAAACGGTGGAGATCAGATTTAGGTAATTCGGGTCACTGAATTTCACCTTATGATGAACGACGGTTCAGCGATGTCTTCCCACTATACTATGTGTGATGTTGCATGCATATGTAGCCTTAGACCCGTTAGGATGACTGATATGCTTAGACTGATATATAGTCTTAATTGATGCATGTTGTCATAGGATTGTTCTTATAACACTTAAATTGGCAGAACTGGAAAAGCTCGCAAGCCGGACGGATAGGGATATGAACCAAGAGTATCTGAATGGATCGAGATATGATCGAAGAGCCCCTAATGGCTGACGGAACGGGATATGACCCGACACACACACACACACACACACACACACACACACACACACACACACACACACACACACACACACACACATATATATATATATATATATATATATATATATATATATATGCTCAGGTTCAAATGAGAACTAATTTTAGTGCGAGAGGGGCAAATTCGAAAATTTGAAATAACAATTAATATGTTAATTAAATTAGAATCCCTATAATTATGATATTTTCAAAATTTTAATATAATTATTGATTTCCTAATCCCTATAATTACAGTAATCTCAATTTTGTTTTTTATTAATTTTAATTTTGAATTAAATTAAATCATTATTTTACAAACTTTAAATTTGAATTCTGAAAATATTGTTTTTCAAATGGAACAAAAAAACACAATGACAACCCCGTCCCTGCTCCTTTTCTGGTATGAAGTATATATAAAAAAGTGTATTCTAATATGAAAATAATATATTCTAAGAGGAACACAGATATATCCAAACTGTAATTTCGTCTTTCGATTCACAAGATTTAAGGTAATTATAAACTCTACCCAAAAGAACTAACTGAACTAAAACTAGAGCAATTGTATAAATATTGGAAATACCAAATCACTTTCAACAACACACACAATGAATTAAATAAAGCTCATATTAGTAAAATTGGCAATTGGGAAAACCCCCAGGAAATATATCTCATAGAAAATTAGTGTAGACACATTGATATTAGTAAAGTAGAACAATTGCTAACTAATTAAATCAGCCGAATAAATTCCGCGTCCAACGAAAAACACCATGGGAGCAAGAACTAAAGCTGAAAACTTGGATATAGACAAATATTCAGACATACAAATACATAAATATAGATACACATACATACATATACAATTCACAGTTTATTCTTACCTTCAATGACATCCTAAAAGCCAAAAAAGCTTCCTTCGAGACAGATTATAAGTTTGTTAAGAAACACCTGCAAAGAATAAAAGAATGTAAATCTATGATCAAATCCAAACAAATATATATAAACACACAAAAACAAAAAAGAAAAATCTTTTTCACTGAAGAAGAAAGAAAGAAATAGTAAGGCCAGAGAGAAAGAGAGAGAGAGAGAGAGAGAGAGAGAGAAAGATAAAAAGGAGAGATGGTGATGACAGGCATATGGTTTACCTCAGTGATGAGTGGCCCTGTAAACGACATCTGATTCTATTCTTAATAGTCTATGGTGGTGCAAACAATGATTTAAGGCTTTTCATAGAGGGAGAGCAATAGAAGGTGGTGAGTGTGAGGGGGACGAGGGTGATTGGCAGTGAACGCTAAACCCACAACTCAAACTGTGTTCCTGATCTTTCTTCTATTTCTTTATTTTGGTTTACATTTTTCCTTGTATCCTCAAATCAAACCTGGATTTCTTGATTTTCATCATCTTTGTTTAAAATTTCCATCCTATTCTTAATAAGAAGACAATGTTGGCAATTGGCACCCTTTAATTGCCTCCAATTGCTGGGTTTTTATGCAAATCAAAGAAATGAGACTTTTGAGAGAACCTAAAAGCAATAAAGGAGTACCTTGGAGAAAAATCAACAGTTGTTTGATAGAACTTCAAACCTATTGGACAAATGAACGAGGAGACGAATCCGATATGACGAACGAGAATGACGTTTATTGGGCTTTGAGGAAGGCGAGGGAGGATCGGGTGCACGTGGTCATATAAGAGGAACACGTGTGGCTGTTTCCGTTGAAGGTTAAATCGAAGACGGTTCTTGCGTAACATACAATCAATTGGAGAGAGGGTGAGAGAGAAGAGAAGGTTAAATGGAGGAGAGATAATATTAATTTTCGGAACCAGTTTTAATAAACCCGCTAACTTCCAAAATAACCTACAAATCTTTTGCCAAATTACCCTTAATAGTAATTAATAACCGATTAAAATATATAAAAAAATCTATTTTAATCGTAACCATATATTTATGTTGATCAAAGGCTAAAACTAGTTTTTTCGTTTTCACACTAAATTTAGTTCTCATATATATATATATATATATATATATATATATATATATATATATATATATATATATATATATATATATATATATATATATATATAGATCAATCACCATTTAGGAGCATATTAGTCAATATCTATAATATAATTATAAATTCTATTATTTAATTAATTAAATTACGCTAATTAAAAACCTATATTTATGGAATCTAAATCAATAAAAACCTAATTATTCATCGTTTCATTTTAAAAAAACACTTGTGATTTTCCTCCGGTGATATTTGTTTGCGTGGCCTTCTTCTTCCATTTCGTTGATCTCAATTTTCCAAAAGTCGAGGTGCGATTTAAAAGCCTTATTGAAAAAGATGTTAGGAATCGGACAGGGTACACGCAGCGGAAACACACTATCACACACACACAAACTCACGAAAATAAAGCAAAAGATAACACAAGGATTTTACGTGGTTCGGATTCGGTGTCAATCCTACATCCACGGGCTGCAACTATGTTTTCTTATTAACTCAATAAGATTACAATTTATAACTCTCTACAAGTTATTTTTGATGCACACTTTCTCTGCTACACAACACACATATATATAGTTGTATATGTGCATAAACTTCCATATATATATATATATATATATATATATATATATATATATATATATATATATATATATATATATATATATATATATATATATATATATATTATATTGCTTTCCGTCAATTTAGAAGAGAAAAGTAAGAGCATACAAATGTTAGGCAAAGGTTGGAAATTGACGTTCACTAATTCTGTGGCCATCTTCTTTGACCACCTTTTCCTCCACCAATTTTCTCCACCAACCAACAATCTCCCACTTGGAGAAAATAATCCAACAATTCTCTAGTAATCTTAAAAAACACCAAGTCTTCCAAGCCTCCAGTTCCCAAGAACAAGCTAAACTTAGTCAATTTCCTAGTTGCACCCACCCCACATTATCAAGTACTAGAAGGGCCAGTTGAAGCTCCCACAAGCTCCAACTCAGTCGTAGCCAATCCCACTACCGACTCATCCTCTGTCTCAACCGGTTTGGACACTCCACCAGCTCCATAGATACACCGAGGACCACTAACACTCTCCAAACTTTACAAACTTCCAACAGGAGAGAATTTTTCAGTCTTAGTCTTCAAAACCCAACGGCTCTTTGTAACTGTACCCGGAACACACCCCGTGCTCCCACTGTCACAAAATCCCCTAAATGGTTTAGACTTTCCGACTCGTTCAGCTAACATCCCCTTGGCTCCAGAATTCATGTTTGCAAAATGAACTCTCTTAGCACTAGATTTAGCGAACCAGATTTTATCATGCTTAACGGGGACGGTCATACTTCCCTCAGCAGGTACCTCAACCATATACAATGACCCACGCTTCATACCTTGAGCAATCACCGAATTACCATTGACCACCCTCCATTTACCACCACCAAACCTTACTTCCAGTCCTTGTTTATCCAGCTGACCAACAGAAATCAATTTCTTCTTCAGCTCCGGAATCACCCTGACATTCTTCAGGTTCCATGTAGTTCCCAATGAAGTAACCAGATCAATATCTCACATGCCCGTTACTTGAAGCATTTCGTCATTTGCTAACCGTACCTTCCCAAAATCTCATTCTTTTTGATTCACCATCGTTACTCCGTTGTCCATGGCGTGAAACGAAGCTCCTAAATCCATGACCCAAGAGTCTACAAAACTTTCCATACTTAGTATCAGTGCATCATCCTCAAACACACCCTCAGCACCAGCAATGTTCAATTCTTTCTTTGGACATTGACTCTTAACATGTCCCACCTCTTGGCAGTTCCAACACTTCACATTCTTCCAAGTTCTAGATGAACTTCTTCCCCGACTCTCACTGCTCCCACTATTCCTGCTATTCCCTCTACCTATTCCGATATTTAATAACTCAGAAGAAGACGAGCCACCTTGATTCTTGCGTCTGGTATCCTCGCCTAGAACCAAATCTCGAACCCCTTCAAACGTCATACCACTGGTCCCCACGGAACTCATAACAGCAGTAACTGTTCTTGACCAGCTATCAGGTAGTGAAGCTAGTAGTAGTGAAGCTTGAGTCTTATTATCAAATTTAATTCCCACAGATGATAATCTGGACATAATTGAATTTAGATTGTTAATGTGAATCGTAACTGAGCTGTCTTCATTCATCCTTGTCGTGAACAACTCCCTCATCAAGAACACCTTGTTAGCCGCCGACGGTTTCTCATACATGTTTGTCAGAGCATCCATCATACCACGCGCCGTGGTTTCCTTCATGATGTTGAAAACGACGCTCCTTTCCAACGACAATGTAATAACCGCCTTAGCTTTCTTGTCCTTTAAGTTCCACGCATCTTCAGCAGCTTTTTCCATTTTCTCCGGTTTGTCTCCAAGTACCACGTCCAAATCTTTCTGACATAGCAATGCTTCTAATTGCATTTTCCACCAGCTAAAGTCAGAACCGTTGAACTTCTCGATTACAACCTTGTCTTCAGCCATTACGACAAACAGGAAACAAATTGAGACAACGAAACAGACACAACAATGGCACGGACCTGACCGGTTCGTTCAGTGTACTCGTGTGTGACAGAACAGTACCCTTCAAAGTACCAAGACACCTTTAATACGATTAATAGAAATTAGTTTCTGATGTGGAAGATCAGACAAAACTGCAACCACAGAGCATACTCTAATTTCTAAAACCGAGACCTCCTCCAAAACCCGAAGCTCTGATACCAGTTGTTAGGAATCGGACAGGGTACACGCAGCGGAAACACACTATCACACACACAAACTCACGAAAATAAAGCAAAAGATAACACAAGGATTTTACGTGGTTCGGATCCGGTGTCAATCCTACATCCACGGGCTGCAACTATGTTTTCTTATTAACTCAATAAGATTACAATTTATAACTCTCTACAAGTTATTTTTTATGCACATTTTCTCTGCTACACAACACACATATATATAGTTGTACATGTGCATAAACTTCCATATATATATATATATATATATATATATATATATATATATATATATATATATATATATATATATATATATATATATATATATATATATATATATATATATATTGCTTTCCGTCATGTAACGACCCAAAAATCTTGAATTTATATTCGAGAAAATACGTAAGGAGAAGACCAAAAATATTTTGAAAGTTTTAAAATAATTTACTTAGAAATGTGGTAAAATACCAAAAGTTTGGAGAAAGATTATGAAAAAGGGCAAAATGGTCATTTGACATCCAAATGACTTTTAAGTAAGGAAAATATGATTTTTAGAGCTAATATGTAATGAAATAAAAATTTTGACACCAAATAATGGTGATAAGTATTTGAAAGTTAATTCTAGTAAAAAGGGTAATTTGGTCAATTTACCATAAAAGGATAATTTAGACATTAGACCATGTGAAGGACCAAATATGTAAAAATATTCTTTGCTTGTGGCAAAAATATAAGAAAAGAAGGTTTTATGTGATAAAAATTGATTATAGTGGTTAAAGTTCAAGAAAGTGAACTTAAGGACTAAAATGTAAATATTTTATAAAAATTAAAATATAAAATAGAGAGTTATAACTCTCATCTCTAGAACTCAGTAGAAGTTTATAGAGATTTCCAAAGAACACGAGAGAGAGCACGGGAGGAGAAGGAGCTTTGATTATCCTGCGAGAAGTTGAAGATATCACTTGGAAATTATGATTTCCAAGCTTCAAGAGGTAAGGTTTCTTTCTTTTAAGTTTAAAATCTTGAACGGGAGTTGAACCTTAACTTCTGATTTTCAAGAGATTATAGTTCCAACGAACTCATCTTGCTCCAAATCATCAAGTAAACATGTTCTAACCCTTGAACATGTTGGAAATCAAGAAATGATGATTTTGGTTCAAGAACATTAGTCACGGGTGTGGATGAACAAGTGGTTTAATGAGTCTAATAGGTTAGAAATGATGAAAGAAACTTGTATTAACAAGTAATTCAATGGAATTGAAGATTTCATGCAAAAAATGGTGAAATGGGTTTTTAGCTTAAAAACCCTAGAAATGTGTTAATGAGTTGAAACTGATTTCATATAGTTCTAATGGTTTTGTTAAGTTAAAAATGTCATAAAAGAAACAAGAAATCAGTTCATAAGCTTGAAAACTCAATAAATGGGTTTTTGGTGAAAAATGAGGATTTCAGAAGAATTTTCAAGTTTATAAAGAAGATTTGATAATTTTGTAGTTTAAAATCAAGTATAAGTTGGTATTTAGGGCCTGGGAATGACCCTAAACCAATTAAGTTAAGTATTAAGAGCTTAATGGGGTGAATAGTGGAACTGCAGCTTGAAAAATCGTCAAATATAACAACTTACTTGCAGATCACGACCCGACCACCATATGGTCGCGACGCGACCTGACGGCAGAGGCAAAGTGCAGTTTTTCATTCAAGTCTCCTGCCAAATGATTTTCAATTTTTAGTTTTGGTCCAAAACTTGTCTGTTTGATCCTAAATTTTAAACATAGGTCTATTATGGCCTAAAACTTCATGGAAAATTGTCGGAACCGAAATACGACCCTTCGAGGGTACTGCAGTAAAATACGTATAAAATACGATTTAACTAAAGTTGGTTATTTAAAAGTTATAGACTTGTTATGACCCAAGATAGTATTATAAGGACTCTAATAAGTTATAGAGTCAGTTAGCATGAATGTTAATGTATAACATGTTAAATATAGGTCCATGCCAAGTGATTAATGGATCAAAAGAGTATAAATACAAGGAACGTGTAGCCAATTTTCTAGCAATACGTGAGGTGAGTACATGCAGTATTTTTACCCATTCTGGGGTACATGGCAAGTAAGTATTTTCAAGATTTTTCTATAAAATTTCTATATGTGAAATTATATGCAAGAGTATTGTTTCTAAATTGTTGTGAAAGTATAATGCTATATTTGAAGCTAAGTTTTGAACTACAAATTATATTAAGTGAAAGTATGATGGTCTATGTACCAATTATGTGAAAGTATATTTTGAAATACAAGTTGTACATGTTTGAAAGTATGGATAGGCTAATAGCCATAATGTGTTTAAGAAGTATATTTTGGTTACAAATTGTATATGTTTTCAAGTATGAATGGGCATATAGCCATAAGATGTTTGGAAAGTATGATTTGGCATTAAGCCTAAAATGTTATAAAGACAAGTTTTAAATGTAACACCCCAACTTTTACGCAATTTTTTTTTCAAACTTATAATACAAATATTTAATTATGCAAACCATTTAAATTTTTACAAACGGGGTATCATAAATACATATCATAGCCATAGTTCAAACCTGTTTATTTTACATTATTGTACAATAGAAGCTACGGTCCCACCCGACTCTTTTAACATCCTTCCTGTTTACCTGAGTACATAGCATTTTAAAACAAACATACGTGAGACATAATGTCTCGTGAGCATTATGGGTTTAGACCCAAAAACATTTTGCCAATAATATTATTATTCTTTAGATGTTCAATATTTCTTTTCCTATGAGCGCACCCACGGGTATTCCTTATTTCTTTTCAATGGTACGTTCCTACGAGCGCACCCGTAGATTTTATACGAGACGCACCCGTATAGCTACTTCCCCAACAGTTTGAAACAAATTCATCTATCAAGGTAAGACAACTACTTCGCGACGGGAGGTACCATCCCAGTAGTGTCTTTTTGTCACCCCTACCGCAGCAGGCCATGGTCTTTATCCGGATACTTCTCAACTTATCAACAGGGCTCAATCACTTTATTACTTTCTTGTATTTCATTTACCATTTCCGTACACACTTACTATTCCTTTATTCCATCTTCAGTTTCACAAAACATTTTGGTTCCATAGAACCATTTCCTTTTTCATTAAATCATTTTCATTTCCGTTAAATCATTTCAATTTCCAAAAAAAAACATTTTGACTCCCAAAACATTCTTTAATAAAATTCATTTTGCTATGTACTCGAAAATCCACATAACACTCACCTTGGTCACCTAGAAGTTACTTATCTTCGTGGACTCCTTTATCTTTCGCTTGGTCAATTCTATTAGAACCGCCACCTATTATATACAAAAAATATATATATATATATATATATACTCAATTCATATATATAATAACCAACTTTATAGTACAAGAGTGTCATACAATGCAACTATGGGTCATAAGTAGACTAAGACTCTCATTAGAATAACTTTGTAAATTTCCCCGAAATACGCGTATTTTATTACAGTACCCTCGGGAGGTCGTATTTCGGTTCCGACAATTTTCTACAAAGTTTTGGACCATAAGGGACTTATGTTTAAAATTTGAGGTCAAACGGACAAGTCTAACCCCAACTTTCAAAATAAAAACCCCTGAGTATATTACACGGTCGTGTAATATATGCTTTGAAAATTACACGGCCGTGTAATTTTTCTGGCTAATTACCTTTTTCAAAATATTACACGGTCGTGTAATGTTGCCCTTGCAGATTACACGGCCGTGTAATTCTGCTGGGTTGTTTTCGGGTCCGATTTTCGTTCTGCAGCCCCCTGTTTTCGCGTATTAAGCTCTTAATACTTAGCCTAATCAATTTATATCATTCTGGGACTAAAACCTTCAGTTTACATCAGGTTTTAACCCATAGAAACAACTTAATTACACAAATTCTTAATTTAGGGTTCTTGAGGAAATTTCTCAATTTTTCTTATTCTCAACCGATTCCAGAAGTGAAGTTGTGTTTCTAATGATGTTTAGAACAGGTTTGCAGGATTAGGAACTTCATACAAACCTCACACCACTTCTGTAACCCGTTTTTTCCCAACCCCCAAACTCCAAAATGGTTGAGTTGAGTTACAAGAGTGAAATTCTCACCTTATGTAGCTTAGAATCAAGGTCTTCAAGTTAATAGCCCAAATTTCTGCTCTACTGCCAAGAACCTTCAGGAACCTGCCCACTCCAGCTCTCTCTCCCGATGTTTCTATGGATTTCTGGAAAATGGGAGATATTCCCACTATTTATACTTCCAATATTTTTAATTTTAACCCTCTAGTTCCTTTTCTCCCAATTTGGCACCATATCCTAGTTTTTATTACATCATACTTTTAATTTTTACATTATTACACATTATTACAAAATATTTTACATTAAAGTTCAAAATATGGCAAAAGACCGATTTGCCCTTATTTTCATAACTTACTATTATACATAATTATTTTACATTTTACTACAATTTCTCTCGGGTTCTTACAACCTCTCCCCCTTAAGAGGATTCCGTCCTCGGAATCTTCTCATAATTCGTAAAAAAAATGGGAATATCTTCTCTTCATGTCTTCCAAAGTCTCCCAAGTCATGTCTGAACCCGACGAGTGCTTCCATTTGACCAAAACTAGATCGATTTCTTTATTCCTTAGCTTTTTGGTTCTCACTTCCAACATCGCTTCTGGTTCTTCTATCAGCTTATTCGAGGCCTCCACCGTTAAATCTTCCAGCGGAATAACAAGCTCACTCTTCCCAAAATATTGTTTTTTTCAAATAGCACACATGGAACGTATCATGTATACCGCTCAGTTCACGTGGTAACTCTAACTTAAAAAAACTTGTTCGCCAATTATTTTTAGGATCTTGAAAGGTCCAATGTATCTTGGACTCAGTTTACCACTTTTTCCAAATCTTACCACACCTTTCCACGGTGATACTTTGAGCATTACCAGATCACCTTCTTTTAAGTCGTAAGGTCTCTTCTTCAAGTCTGCATAACTCTTCTGCCTATCTTGAGCAGCTTTCATATTAACTTGAATAATTTTGATCTTTTCGTTTGTTATCCTTACAATTTCTGGCCCAGTTATTTTAGTCTCCCCTGCTTCCAACCAACACAGAGGGGTTCTGCACCTCCGGCCATATAGAGTTTCAAATGGTGGCATCCCAATACTGGAATGATAGCTGTTGTTACAAGTAAACTCTACCAATGGCAAGTGTTTGTCCCAATTCCACCGAAATCCAAAACACACGATCGTAGCATATCTTCTATGGTCTGAATGGTTCGTTCACTTTGCCCGTCTGTCTGGGGATGATAAGCTGTACTCATTTTAATTTTTTGTCCCCATCCGTTCCTGTAATGCTTCCCACAATTTTGAGGTAAATCGTGGGTCTCTGTCAAACACAATAGATAAGGGAGCTCCATGAAGTCTTATAACTTCATTTTTGTATATCTGCGCCAATGTTTCCAACTGCGTATTTTCTTTAATTGCCGAAAACATTGCACTCTTGGTCAAACGGTCAACAATGACCCATATACCATTATGACCTCTTCTAGTTCTTGGCAACCCAAATATGAAATCCATGGTTATGTCGTCCCATTTTCCCGTTGGAATTTGCAGTGGTTGAGTATTTCCATACGGGGCTTGGTGTTCCGCCTTCACCTGTGCACAGGTTGCACATTTGGAAATATACTTGACTATTCTTTTCTTCATTCCCGGCCACCAATACTGTTCTTTGAGATCCCGATAAGTTTTCGTACTTCCTGGATGAATGGAATATTTTGACTTATGGGATTCTTCTAGAATCAACTTTCGGATTCCCCCTGCTTTTGGTACCCACACGCGATTTCTGACTGTCTTCAGCCCTTGAGTATTTTCTCCAAACACCAAATCTTTTCCCAACTTCTCCTTCTTTAAATCACCTCTTTCCAATACTTGTTTTTGCACGTCTTTGATGCTTTCTATTAGGCTTGATTTCAATTCGATCTTCATCAACCTCTCTTGACTTTTCTTTTCATGAAACTTTCTGCTTAAAGCATCTGCTACCACATTCGCTTTCCCAGGGTGGTAAGCGATTTCACAGTCATAATCATTTATTAGCTCCAGCCACCTACTTTGCCTCATATTGAGATCTTTCTGCGAAAATACATATTGCAAGCTCTTTTTTTTTGATCCGTGTACAAGGTGCACTTTGTTCCATACAGGTAATGCCTCCAGATTTTTAATGCAAACACAATTGCCGCCAATTCCAAATCGTGCGTTGCGTACCGAGTTTCGGGTTCTTTTAATTAACGAGAATCGTATGCTATCACTTTTCCTCGCTGCATTAGTACGCAACCCAATCCTCTATTAGAGGCATCACTATACACCACAAAATCTTTAGTTCCCCCTGGTAGGGTAAGAACCGGCGCATTACATAACTTCTCTTTTAGTGTTGCGAATACTTTTTCTTGTTCTGCCCCCCATTCTAATTTTACCCCTTTTCTTGTTAGCTTCGTAAAAGGTACTGCAATTCGTGAAAAATCCTGGATGAATCGTCGGTAATACCCGGCGAGTCCAAGAAAACTTCTTACTTCCGTCGGGGTCTTGGGAATTTCCCATTTCATCACTGCCTCCACTTTTGTTGGATCTACTTTAGTACCTTGGATTGAGACGACGTGTCCAAGGAACTGCACTTCCCTCCTAATAGGCGTAAGGGGGTATATTGAGGCTCAAGTCCTTCTGTGACCCAAATGAATAGCCTAACGAGGAAGATATCACCCCTAACACCCCTAGAATCTCTATTCATGTTCACAACATGTCATTACACGTCTGAACACACTATTGTCGTTTAAGCAACCTCTTTCCCCTTCAAATGAACAATTCTCGCCTACTTGGGTTCAAACCCGGTCCTACCTGATCCTTTCAGCGACATTCCACCTATACCGGCAACAATGGTCCATGCTCTTTTACTTTCAATCACATTGTGTGTCTTCATTCTAGCAATTTCAGCCGTGCTAAAAGCTTAATTTCATTTCTCGTAGTCGCACTCGTCGACTTGACCGGCTCCCCTACTTTGATTGAGCATAACACTTGCCTCGAAGTCTCGACATCTCTTAAGTAAGCACACTTTACTACCACCCCCCACTTCATCAACATCATTGGAGAATGAAAAGTAAACCTAGCTTAACAACCCAGCAACTCACATCAATGCCAAACACTATCTCATCACGCATGTTTTGACGATGTAAAGACATTTACATCAACCATCGTATACTGCTCATTTTCCGCTAGCCACTCTAACCGTCCCCGACATCTCCTTGATCGTGAGCTGTAAAGCTCAACCACATGCCCTCTCTGTCCCTGCCCTAACCGCTCTTACAACACATGACCGCTCCATCACTTACATCATCTCTGTGAATTTCCGTGTCATCCCAGACAAGCTCTCTGTCGTCTGCTTTAAAATAAAAAAACTCGTGGGAACTCTGCTCCATCTCTACTTGAGGCACATACTACCTCTAGAACCGCGCCACAAAATCCTCCCAGGTCAAAAGCCCGACCTGATCCGTTGACATAGATGTGGTCTCTACTTTCTTTGGTCAACTTTTACCATTCATTACTCTTTACTTGTTTTATCTCATCATACTTATTAAGCATACACTACTTTCATACTCATATAAACTACCACCATTTTATAGACATTCAATTTTTTTTACGTCTCATACATTTTACTTATAAACTTTCTAGGCTTGAAACCCAAAATTTCTTTCATTGTATCTTTTACCATTTTTTTTCTTTATGTGTCATATGGCTTTATGCCCAACACATTACATTACTCTTTCCTTTAAACTTCATTTCTTTACACTATTTACTTCCACGTATCTTAAGGCGATATACGCTATACATTTCTTTACAACATTGTATATCTCATATTGCATATAAGACTTACTTCTTATGTATCTTTAGGTGATACACAACTTCCATTTAGTTTCTCATTATTTATCAATCTTTCGTATTTCGAGGCGATATGCCAAATGCATTATCTCACTTTTTTTTTCACACTTTATAGTATTCTAATTAGAATACCTATTGTATAACTACCTTTATACTTTTATACATGATGTAAGTCCTAAAACTTACCCATTATTTTATATTTATAAGCACGTATAAACACATATATACACATTCTTTTACATTTCATAATTACTGGCCATGTACCGACCATTTCTCACCATCATTGGACACCTTTACCCGTTAGATTCATTCACATTCGGAAGTAGTAACTTCATATCTGTTTATTAAAATTCTTATTTTTCATTCTTTATCTCATATTTGATTCTTTGCCTAGTACTTACTTAGGCATTCTCTCTTATTCCTTACTTCATATTGATTATAGTATTTAGTAATCATTTCTATATTCTTTCGATTAGCCTTGGTTGACATACCCTGATGTATCATTTCATCATTTATATTTCTTCTTATACTTATTTTATGTGATCGTTGGATTTGATTCCAGATTGACAATTCATCTCATCATCATTTTCTTTAATAACTTTCCTTATACTCCTCTGATTATCCTCATCGTTTGTCTTTAACAGTTTTCCATTTTTCATTTCTTTCCCATTCGGACAACTTACTTTGTTATATTATTGATTATAGCACTATAATTGTGACGTATCTATTTGCTTCAATCATTAGATGTCTTTATTTGTCGTATTTCCTTCGGGTTTGGAAGTCACAGCTTCCCATTACTTAATTTTCATTTCTGCCTTTGATTCCTTATCTAATACGTAATTTAAGTATTTTACTTTCATTTTATAATAACATTTTTTTATCACAACTTTTAGTACACATACCATGATCCCCTGGTTGTCCATGGGAGACACATCATGTTACTTCTCAGTATGTATATATATATATTTATCAATATACTCAAAAACGGTAGCACATGATCTCCCTATGGAACTTATGTTCCCAGTTATCTCTCTACCAATTTCCACAACCAAATTCCTCAGGGCCCCCCGTGACTTCACCATTTCCAAAACATATCCTGTGGTTACAATAATACGGGCCCAATATTATTTTAACCACCTATATACCTTGGCTCTGGTGTTATCACAAGATCCCCTGATTCATCGGTTTCTGTGGATTGCAATACTGCAAATTACCAACTCTACCCCGTTAGTTAGTACCTAGTACTACTACTTTAATTACTATTAACCCACTAGTTTAAGCCTAGGATGGTTACCCAACCTAATTCGCTTAAACCATGGCTCTGATACCAAATTGTAACACCCCAACTTTTACGCAATTTTTTTTTTCAAACTTATAATACAAATATTTAATTATGCAAACCATTTAAATTTTTACAAACGGGGTATCACAAATACATATCATAGCCATAGTTCAAACCTGTTTATTTTACATTATTGTACAATAGAAGCTACGGTCCCACCCGACTCTTTTAACATCCTTCCTGTTTACCTGAGTACATAGCATTTTAAAACAAACATACGTGAGACATAATGTCTCGTGAGCATTATGGGTTTAGACCCAAAAACATTTTGCCAATAATATTATTATTCTTTAGATGTTCAATATTTCTTTTCCTGTGAGCGCACCCACGGGTATTCCTTATTTCTTTTCAATGGTACGTTCCTACGAGCGCACCCGTAGATTTTATACGAGACGCACCCGTATAGCTACTTCCCCAATAGTATGAAACGAATTCATCTATCAAGGTAAGACAACTACTTCGCGACGGGAGGTACCATCCCAGTAGTGTCTTTTTGCCACCCCTACCGCAGCAGGCCATGGTCTTTATCCGGATACTTCTCAACTTATCAACAGGGCTCAATCACTTTATTACTTTCTTGTATTTCATTTACCATTTCCGTACACACTTACTATTCCTATATTCCATCTTCAGTTTCACAAAACATTTTGGTTCCATAGAACCATTTTCTTTTTCATTAAATCATTTTTATTTCCGTTAAATCATTTCAATTTCCAAAAAAAAACATTTTGACTCCCAAAACATTCTTTAATAAAATTCATTTTGCTATGTACTCGAAAATCCACATAACACTCACCTTGGTCACCTAGAAGTTACTTATCTTCGTGGACTCCTTTATCTTTCGCTTGGTCAATTCTATTAGAACCGCCACCAATTATATACAATATATATATATATATATATATATATATATATATATATATATATATATATATATATATATATATATATATATATATATATATATATATATATATATATATATATATATATATATATATATATATATATATATATATATATATATTGTAAATTTGGGTCATACAATGCAACTTTGGGTCATAAGTAGACTAAGACTCTCATTAGAATAACTTTGTAAATTTCCCCGAAATACGCGTATTTTATTACAGTACCCTCGGGAGGTCGTATTTCGGTTCCGACAATTTTCTACAAAGTTTTGGACCATAAGGGACTTATGTTTAAAATTTGAGGTCAAACGGACAAGTCTAACCCCAACTTTCAAAATAAAAACCCCTGAGTATATTACACGGTCGTGTAATATATGCTTTGAAAATTACACGGCCGTGTAATTTTTCTAGCTAATTACCCTTTTCAAAATATTACACGGTCGTGTAATGTTGCCCTTGCAGATTACACGGCCGTGTAATTCTGCTGGGTTGTTTTTGGGTCCGATTTTCGTTCTGCAGCCCCCTGTTTTCGCGTATTAAGCTCTTAATACTTAGCCTAATCAATTTATATCATTCTAGGACTAAAACCTTCAGTTTACATCAGGTTTTAACCCATAGAAACAACTTAATTACACAAATTCTTAATTTAGGGTTCTTGAGGAAATTTCTCAATTTTTCTTATTCTCAACCGATTCCAGAAGTGAAGTTGTGTTTCTAATGATGTTTAGAACAGGTTTGCAGGGTTAGGAACTTCATACAAACCTCACACCACTTCTGTAACCCGTTTTTGCCCAACCCCCAAACTCTAAAATGGTTGAATTGAGTTACAAGAGTGAAATTCTCACCTTATGTAGCTTAGAATCAAGGTCTTCAAGTTAATAGCCCAAATTTCTGCTCTACTGCCAAGAACCTTCAGGAACCTGCCCACTCCAGCTTTCTCTCCCGATGTTTCTATGGATTTCTGGAAAATGGGAGATATTCCCACTATTTATACTTCCAATATTTTTAATTTTAACCCTCTAGTTCCTTTTCTCCCAATTTGGCACCATATCCTAGTTTTTATTACATCATACTTTTAATTTTTACATTATTACACATTATTACAAAATATTTTACATTAAAGTTCAAAATATGGCAAAAGACCGATTTGCCCTTATTTTCATAACTTACTATTATACATAATTATTTTACATTTTACTACAATTTCTCTCGGGTTCTTACATTAAACATATGGTTTATGTGAAACAAGAGTTATGAAATTGGCATTCAGCCATAAAGATAAGAAATGATGAAGTTTGGCAATTAGCCACTATGTAAGTAAGTAATTGTTAAAGTAAGCAGAAAATGTTTTGTATGACTGGTAATTGTAGCAAGCAGCGTTAGTAAGGGAACTATGTTCCAACCTACCCGGGTTAGGTAAGGGGTCTACTGGGGAAAAAGCCTCATCGCAAAGTAGATCGCCTCAGCACTTCTATGGTGAGGATTGATCCGTTCTTTCTAGCCATAGAGACTTGGGGTATCACTTATGGTGATTAAAGCCCTAAGTATAAAAATCCAGCAAACTTATAAAACCAGTCAAAGAAAGTAAGAAAGAAGCTATTTTTGAAAAGTATATTATGAAGTGAATTTGAAAAGTAAAGAGTTATAGTATGATACTACTATAAGTTTTGAAAGATGATATTTTTGTGTAAAGTATGTTATGAAATGATTTCGAGAAGTAAAAAGTTATAGTATGTTATTACTATAAAGTTTTGACAGAAGTTTTATGTTATATGTTTTATAAAAGTTGGAAAAAAAGTTAAAGGTTTGAGTCTAAAACTCATGTAACTCACGAGACATTATTGTCTTACGTATTTTATGTTTTTCCATGTATTCCAGGTTAAATGCTATGCTATAACTGGATGAAGTTTAGCTGGAGTGGAGCCCACATAGCTCCTATCTTGGATGCAAGGTTTAATCCTTTTCTTGCATACTATGGTTAGTTTTGGTATGAATTTGTAACACCCACAGTTTTAAACGTGTAAATAATCGGGTTTTTTTGATAAACCATATTTTTGTATTCAAGTATTTATATGAAAAACCATAGTATTTGCCAACACTAGAAATGGGGTGTCACAAGTTGGTATCAGAGCCATAGTTTAAGAGAATTAGGATTGGCTTGTTCCACTCCTAGGCTTAAACTCATGCTATAGAAATGATAGTTTATGAAAGTATGCTATATGATGTCTTAAATGATTAAGACATTATGCATTATTTAAAATATGTAGATATAACACTAAGAAGTTATATGATATTTTCCGTAACCGTCTAAATTTATGAAAGGCTATGTTTATAAAGTAGTGAGATTTCTAGTAGTGATCATCATGTACTTATAATGGTGTTATATGTTAAGGGAACCAATGTCCCATGAGACCTAGTGGTAACAGCATAATCAATATGTATAGGTGATTATGGTAATATGGGCCCGTATTATAATAATCACAGGATATGTATTGAGACTGGTGGAATCGCAAAGGAATTATGGCATTCTGGTGGGTAAGATTTGTGAAAAGAGTAGTAAGAATAACATAGGAATTGTATGCCTATGTAACAAGAACAAGAAAGATTATAAGTAATAAAAGTTAATGCAGTGAATATATACCACTTAGTATGGTAAAGTAAAAGAGATAATGTGATAATTAATATTTGTTTAGACAGATTGAAAGATATTAAAGTATATGCCTGTTGAGGCGAGAGAAAGTATGAATAAGAACAATTTAAAGAGGAATTATGGGTATTGATTACCTATATAAGAGTTGTAAGACTCTTACATGAAGAATGAAAATTTTAAGCAGAGTATAATGATAGTACACAAATTTGTAAAAAAAATAAAAGAGTGGTAAAGAAGAGTTTAATGCAAGCAGGTGGTGTGCCTTGGGCATGACCATTAAATTTCAAATTTTCTTTAAAAGATGTATGAATAGTAAATATATAAAGGAAGCAGAATATCGTTGTAAGACGATAAAATTAAAATTATGAGAAAAGCTAAAGATAGAAGATGACAATGGTAGCAGAGAGTGGAAGACTAACTGCCGGGGTTGAACAAAGAAGATAAATGAAAGTGTCCAAAGATGGACAATTGAATAAGTTATAAGTACAGTGCTATAATGAGTAATAAAAACAAAGTAAGATTACCCAAATGGGGAAAAGAATGATGAATGGTAATCTGTTAAGGATTATGATATTTTAAGAAAAATGTATTAATGTAATGTGATAAAATGAATGTGAATCGAGAAATAAAGGTTGAATGCATAAATAAATGTTAGGCAAGAAATTAAAGGTGAAACAAATGATGATAAGATAGTGGTTGCCAGGAATTAAGTTCCGCAACCAAATGAATGAAATAAAAGAAGAAATACTAGTAATGAAAGAGTATAATGATGTATGATAATGGAAGAAAACCAAAAGCATGTGAGCAAAATGACTAAAGGTCATAAATGATATGAAATAAAGAAAAATAGTAAATGTATAAACAAGTAGTAGACGAAGAATTAAAGATAATGTAAGAACTATGATAAATAGATAGGAAGTTACTACTTCCGAATGGGAATGATGGGTAAAAGTCTCCAAAGATTGTGAGAAAGGTTTAATACATGGCTAGTAACCATGAAATACAAAGAAGTGTATATATGTTTATACGTGTTTATAAATATAAAAGCATGAGTAAGTGTTGAGATATATATATATATATATATATATATATATATATATATATATATATATATATATATATATATATATATATATATATATAATGTTTAAAAGTATAAAGGTGGTCATGAAATAGTATTCTAATTAGAATACTATAACGTATGAAGCAAAAGAGTAAAATAATGTATTGGGCATATTGCCTCGAAATACAAAAGAACGAAAGACGATGAGAAAATAAAAGACAGTTGTGTATCATTTAGAGATACATAAGAAGTAAGTTGTATAAGAAATATAAAACATATAATGTTGTAAAGCATAATATAATGTGTTAGGCAAGTAGCCTTATAACACATAACAGAAATGGTAAAAGATGTAAAGGTAAGAAAATTAATTGTTGGCATTAGCTACGACAGGTAAAGAGTGATGAATGGTAATAGTGTTTGAGGGTTGTATCAAGAAGTGGTCATGGGACGAAAATGTTAAAAATACCTAGTTGGGTTCTTAAACCAAAAGAGAACCAAGTATATATATATATATATATATATATATATATATATATATATATATATATGTATATTATGCAACTAAGAACTTGTAAGTATATGTCAAGAAGTTAATGAATGTGGTTTGTGAAACATAAATACACCACAAGATAGTAATATTATGAAAAGTGTAATAAGATGAGAATGGTACACGGGATACCTTAGAAGATAAGAAATGTACTCATAGGAGTATTGTAAGAAAGCTAAGAAATGAAAAAGACAAAATTGTATTAGTAAGTGTAATGAATGAACGAGAATAAAATCTCATAACTAATAAAGGAGGATGAAAGAAGTATCTTGGATTGCTATTATGTCGAAATGTGCAAATAGTATGAGAAACAGGTGATATAACATAGGTATTAATGAAAGTAATACAAATATAATGTAAGAGGAACAAGAAGTATATGAAAAAGACATTTAAAAAAAAGGATTCAGAATGAAAGTAGTAAGTGTAATGATGTAATAGTAGCATACATATACGAAATGAAAAGAGATATGTATTTAAAGGAAATAACCCACATAGTTTACAAAGTGGAACATATACAAAGGGATTATGGAAGTATAGAAGTTAACAAGAAGTATACAATTAGTATACAATTAGTAGTATAAAAACTAAAAGTGGAAAAGAAGGAAGTTGACAGAAATAGTAGATCAACTTTAATAATAAAATTGTACAAATTTACAAGGTCAAACATTGCATATTATACATAGAAAGAAAGCTATTGATGTGTAGTTTCTAAAATAAAAAGCGGTATGTTGTTTTGATTCTTCTAGAGTAAGATATGCAGATTTTTATGAAAATATATTGTTTTGACAGCTTCCGTCCCAAACAGAAAAGTAAGGATGTGAAATAAAACAAAAAGGAATGCATTCCTTATGAGTGATAATAAGTCGAGAATTGATAGTGGATGTAAAGAATAATAAAGTGAAGTTTAAAAGAACTAAAGAACAACTATGTAAAGATAAGAAGTTGTAAAACTTCTAAAAAGAAAGAAGAAGTTATGTTCGAGTAAAATGTCCATTAAGGGACAAAAATTTATACAAGGAAAAGATTTTGTGTATCTATGAAATTGCATAAATACGAAACATATATAATTATGTTTAATGGTATTGGGAATCTTTATAAATAAAGAATACTGTGAGTAAAATCTCACATGTTTTAGTAAAGATATGAGAAGAATTATAAAGTAGATTGCTATTTATGATAAAAAGTATTGAAGTATGAAACTATTTTGTAAAATAAGTTTACTAAGAGATTGTATATCAATGAAATGAGGTAAAAAGGAAAGTAACTAGAATGAAGAGTATGAAACATGAATGAATGACTAAAAGGTTGAGAAAACAGATAAAATGACCGCAAGGGGTATTTTGGTCATTTAATAAAAGTAATGTATTTTTTTCCTTATAAGTATTATGAATATTATAAGGAAAAGAGAGTAAAATGACCAAAATGATATTTGGTTAACTGGGAAGATATAAAGTTCTAAAGAGATTTGTGAATCCTCTATAAAGGATTGAAAGCAGGAACTGTTAAGAGCTGATAAAAGAATCAAAAGCAACCAAAGAAGGAAAGATTAAAAGATAAAATAATGAAGAATATGAGTATGGGTTGATAAAAGAAAGTATATACTAAGAACCAAACTTGAGCTGAGAGTCTTTGAAGAAGAGGAAGAAGTGATCCCTTAAATTAATAGTTGGGTGATGATTCCGAGGACGGAATCCCAATAAGGAGGAGGTAGTTGTAACGACCCAAAAATCTCGAATTTATATTCAAGAAAATACGTAAGGAAAAGACCAAAAATATTTTGAAAGTTTTAAAATAATTTACTTAGAAATGTGGTAAAATACCAAAAGTTGGAGAAAGATGATGAAAAAGGGCAAAATGGTCATTTGACATCCAAATGACTTTTAAGTAAGGAAAATATGATTTTTAGAGCTAATATGTAATGAAATAAAAATTTTGACACCAAATAATGGTGATAAGTATTTGAAAGTTAATTCTAGTAAAAAGGGTAATTTGGTCAATTTACCATAAAAGGGTAATTTGGACATTAGACCATGTGAAGGACCAAATATGTAAAAATATTCTTTGCTTGTGGCAAAAATATAAGAAAAGAAGGTTTTATGTGATAAAAATTGATTATAGTGGTTAAAGTTCAAGAAAGTGAACTTAAGGACTAAAATGTAAATATTTTATAAAAATTAAAATATAAAATAGAGAGTTATAACTCTCATCTCTAGAACTCAGTAGAAGTTTATAGAGATTTCCAGAGAACACGAGAGAGAGCACGGGAGGAGAAGGAGCTTTGATTATCCTGCAAGAAGTTGAAGATATCACTTGGAAATTGTGATTTCCAAGCTTCGAGAGGTAAGGTTTCTTTTTTTTAAATTTAAAATCTTGAACGGGAGTTGAACCTAACTTCTGATTTTCAAGAGATTATAGTTCCAACGAACTCATCTTGCTCCAAATCATCAAGTAAACATGTTCTAACCCTTGAACATGTTGGAAATCAAGAAATGATGATTTTGGTTCAAGAACATTAGTCACGGGTGTGGATGAACAAGTGGTTTAATGAGTCTAATAGGTTAGAAATGATGAAAGAAACTTGTATTAACAAGTAATTCAATGGAATTGAAGATTTCATGCAAAAAAAATGGTGAAATGGATTTTTAGCTCAAAAACCCTAGAAATGGGTTAATGAGTTGAAACTGATTTCATATAGTTCTAATGGTTTTGTTAAGTTAAAAATGTCATAAAAGAAACAAGAAATCAGTTCATAAGCTTGAAAATTCAATAAATGGGTTTTTGGTGAAAAATGAGGATTTCGGAAGAATTTTCAAGTTTATAAAGAAGATTTGATAATTTTGTAGTTTAAAATCAAGTATAAGTTGGTATTTAGGGCCTGGGAATGACCCCAATTAAGTTAAGTATTAAGAGCTTAATGGGGTGAATAGTGGAACTGCAGCTTGAAAAATCGTCAAATATAACAACTTACTTGCAGATCACGACCCGACCACCATATGGTCGCGACGCGACCTGACGGCAGAGGCAAAGTGCAGTTTTTCATTCAAGTCTCCTGCCAAATGATTTTCAATTTTTAGTTTTGGTCCAAAACTTGTCCGTTTGATCCTAAATTTTAAACATAGGTCTATTATGGCCTAAAACTTCATGGAAAATTGTCGGAACCGAAATACGACCCTTCGAGGGTACTGCAGTAAAATACGTATAAAATACGATTTAACTAAAGTTGGTTATTTAAAAGTTATAGACTTGTTATGACCCAAGATAGTATTATAAGGACTCTAATAAGTTATAGAGTCAGTTAGCATGAATGTTAATGTATAACATGTTAAATATAGGTCCATGCCAAGTGATTAATGGATCAAAAGAGTATAAATACAAGGAACGTGTAGCCAATTTTCTAGCAATACGTGAGGTGAGTACATGCAGTATTTTTACCCATTCTGGGGTACATGGCAAGTAAGTATTTTCAAGATTTTTCTATAAAATTTCTATATGTGAAATTATATGCAAGAGTATTGTTTCTAAATTGTTGTGAAAGTATAATGCTATATTTGAAGCTAAGTTTTGAACTACAAATTATATTAAGTGAAAGTATGATGGTATATGTACCAATTATGTGAAAGTATATTTTGAAATACAAGTTGTACATGTTTGAAAGTATGGATAGGCTAATAGCCATAATGTGTTTAAGAAGTATATTTTGGTTACAAATTGTATATGTTTTCAAGTATGAATGGGCATATAGCCATAAGATGTTTGGAAAGTATGATTTGGCATTAAGCCTAAAATGTTATAAAGACAAGTTTTAAACATATGGTTTATGTGAAACAAGAGTTATGAAATTGGCATTCAGCCATAAAGATAAGAAATGATGAAGTTTGGCAATTAGCCACTATGTAAGTAAGTAATTGTTAAAGTAAGCAGAAAATATTTTGTATGACTGGTAATTGTAGCAAGCAGCGTTAGTAAGGGAACTATGTTCCAACCTACCCGGGTTAGGTAAGGGGTCTACTGGGGAAAAAGCCCCATCGCGAAGTAGATCGCCTCAGCACTTCTATGGTGAGGATTGATCCGTTCTTTCTAGCCATAGAGACTTGGGGTATCACTTATGGTGATTAAAGCCCTAAGTATAAAAATCCAGCAAGCTTATAAAACCAGTCAAAGAAAGTAAGAAAGAAGCTATTTTTGAAAAGTATATTATGAAGTGAATTTGAAAAGTAAAGAGTTATAGTATGATACTACTATAAGTTTTGAAAGATGTTATTTTTGTGTAAAGTATGTTATGAAATGATTTCGAGAAGTAAAAAGTTATAGTATGTTATTACTATAAAGTTTTGACAGAAGTTTTATGTTATAAGTTTTATAAAAGTTGGAAAA